>JAGWEN010000068.1:0-117296 GCA_018703685.1 Orius laevigatus
TGAATTAAACGAGACTTGGTATTTAGAGCTTTTATTTCACCAGGTAGAAGCCTATTGAAAATGGCTTGAATCGAGAAAGCGGTTCTGGTACTTCGCTTAGGGCATAAAGGGCATTTTCGCGATTTTCTCGGAACCTGAAGGTTTGAGATGGTTGAAAATCGTGATGGGAAAGTTCTAGGGGCCGAGGATCATAGTTAATAGCAGTTCAAATTTCAAAATCGGTTCTGGGACTTGTCTAAGGGGCCTAAACGGAATTTCGTGATTTTCTTGTAACCTTAAGGTTTGAGATGGTTGAAAATCGTGATGGGAATGTCTGATGATCCGCAGACCATATTAAGAACCGTTCAAATCACGGAAGATGTTCTGGGGCCCATGCTAAGGGGCCTAAATGGAATTTCGTGATTTCTTCGATACCGGTAAGTTTGAGATGGTTGGAAATGGTGACGGAAATATATTATGGCCCGAGGACCATAGTAGAAGACAGTTGAAATTGCCTAAGCGGTTCCCCAGAACCGAAAGGCCCAACTCTCCTTAGTGACTGGGGCGGGAAACTAGGACATCAAGGCAAACTAGGACAAACTAGGCGGGGGGGGGGGGAACTATGACATCAAAGATAGGATTAGGGAAGGCCTTTCCGGAGGAAATCCGCTGCTTCTCGAGGCTGCCTCGAGGCTTTTTTTTATTTTGCAGCCCATGCTTTCGCCTCTTTAAAAAAGTTTATCAACAAGTACCTCCATAATTTCTTTTTAAAAGACAATTCTGCGGTCATTCGTGAATATTTGGCGAAACTCAAGCATTTGTTGGCTTTTCAAGATCCCTCGCTGGCGAACCATCTTCACAATATCGGCTTTAACCCGGAACTTTTCGCCATTCCATGGTTTCTTACTATGTTTTCTCGTATGTTTTTTCTTTACTTTTAACAAAAAAAAAAAAAAAAAAAAAAAAAAAAAAAAAAAAAAAAAAAACAAACCATAACTCGAACTTTCCCAAAAAAAAGTTGATGCTCTTCAGATCTCTCCACAAACAAACAAAATATAATATTTTACATATATATACATGTAACTTTGGTCAATTAGTGTTTGTGGACAGGGGCGGACTGGCCCGGGGGGGGGGACAGAACCCACTTTTTTTTTTTTTTTTTTTTTTTAAGCGTTATTTTTGCTCAGTGGCTCCCAAACTGGGGGGCGTAAGCTGTCCCCAGGGGGGTGTCGGAAAGCTCAAGATTTTTTTGTGTGCAAATATCCCCAAAAATTCGTCAAAAACCTCAAAATCAAAATTTTTAAAGCCTAATTGGTCAAAAAAACCTCGAAATCAACATTTATGAAGCCTAATTTTCGTCCAAAAACTTCGAAATCAACATTTAAAAAGCCTAATATTGGTCAAAAAACCTCGAAATCAACATTTATGATGCCTAATTTTGTCCAAAAACCTCAAAATCAACATAAAAAAGCTAAATTTTCGTAAAAAACCTCAAAATCAACATTTTTAAAACTTAATTTTGGTCACAAAACCTCGAAATCAACATTTTTAAAGCGTCCAAAAACCTCAAAATCAACATTTAAAAAGCCAAATTTTGGTCAAAAAACCTCGAAATCAACATTTATAAAGCCTAATTTTCGTCCAAAAACCTCAAAATCAACATTTAAAAAGCCTAATTTTGGTCAAAAAACCTCGAAATCAACATTTATGATGCATAATTTTCGTCCAAAAACCTCAAAATCAACATTTAAAAAGCCAAATTTTGGTCAAAAAACCTCGAAATCAACATTTATAAAGTCTAATTTTCGTCCAAAAACCTCAAAATCAACATTTAAAAAGCCTAATTTTGGTCAAAAAACCTCGAAATCAACATTTATGATGCCTAATTTTGTCCAAAAACCTCAAAATCAACATAAAAAAGCTAAATTTTCGTAAAAAACCTCAAAATCAACATTTTTAAAACTTAATTTTGGTCACAAAACCTCGAAATCAACATTTTTAAAGCCTAATTTTCGTCCAAAAACCTCAAAATCAACATTTAAAAAGCCAAATTTTGGTCAAAAAACCTCGAAATCAACATTTATAAAGCCTAATTTTCGTCCAAAAACCTCAAAATCAACATTTAAAAAGCCTAATTTTGGTCAAAAAACCTCGAAATCAACATTTATGATGCATAATTTTCGTCCAAAAACCTCAAAATCAACATTTAAAAAGCCAAATTTTGGTCAAAAAACCTCGAAATCAACATTTATTAAGCCTAATTTTCGTCCAAAAACCTCAAAATCAACATTTAAAAAGCCTAATTTTGGTCAAAAAACCTCGAAATCAACATTTATGATGCATAATTTTCGTCCAAAAACCTCAAAATCAACACTTTTAAAGCCTAATTTTGGTCAAAAAACCTCGAAATCAACATTTATGATGCCTAAATTTCGTCCATTAACCTCAAAATCAACTTTAAATTGACAATTTTTTGTCAATAACCTCAAAATCATGATTATAAGAGCATATATTTTTGTCAAAAAGTGCAATTTCTTTTGTCAAAAACTTCAAAATCAACATTTTAAAACCCAAATTTGGGAACCTCTGTTTTTGCCTAATATTTTTTTCTAAAAGACAATTTTCTGTTAAAACTTTTGCCCCCCCCCCCCCATCCGGGCGCTCCCTTAACTGAAAACCCACCCACACCCTAAGGTCCCAGTCCGCCCCTGTTTGTGGAGAGATCTGTAGAGCATCAACTTTTTGAGAAAGTTCGAGTTCTGGGGTGCCATACCACATTTTTTTTTGAAATTAAATGTCTTTTTTTATTTCCAGACGTTTTTCCTATTCATAAAATATTGCATTTATGGGACACTCTTTTGTTGGGAGATGCTTCATTTCCGCTTTATATTGGCCTTTCGATTTTACAACAATTAAGAAGCGTTTTGTTGGAATCTGGTTTCAACGAGTGCATTTTGCTTTTCTCCGATTTACCTGGTATATTTTTATTTATAAACAATTACGCTTTATAGCCGTTCGGGGTCGTATTTTAAGGCTATTTTTCATCAAAAACCTTAAAATTGACATTTTAAGAGCCAATTTTTCTTCAAAACCTCAAAATCAACATTTGTAGAGCCCAATTTTCGTCCAAAAACCTCAAAATCAAAGTTTTAAGAGCCATTTTTTCGTCAAAAATATCAAAATCAACATTTTCAAAGCCCAATTTTCGTCAAAAACCTCAAAATCAACATTTGTAGAGCCCAATTTTCGTCCAAAAACCTCAAAATCAAATTTTTAAGAGCCATTTTTTCATCAAAAATATCAAAATCAACATTTTCAAAGCCCAATTTTCGTCCAAAAACCTCAAAATCAACATTTCCAAAGCTAAATTTTCGTCGAAAAACCTCAAAATCAAGGTTTGAAGAGCCAAATTTTCCTCAAAAAACCTCAAAATCAAAGTTATAAAAGACATTTTTCGTCAAAAACCTCAAATCCGAGGTTTCAAGAACCAAATTTTCGTCAAAAACCTCAAAATCAACATTTTTAAAGCCCAATTTTCGTCCAAAAACCTCGAAATCAAAGTTGAAAGAGACAATTTTCGTCAAAAACCTCAAAATGAAGGTTTGAAGAGCCAAATTTTCGTCAATAACCTCAAAATCAACATTTGTAGAGCCCAATTTTCGTCCAAAAACCTCAAAATCAAAGTTTTAAGAGCCATTTTTTTCGTCGAAAAACCTCAAAATCAACATTTCCAAAGCTAAATTTTCGTCGAAAAACTTAAAAATCAAAGTTTTAAGAGCCTTTTTTTCGTCAAAAATCTCAAAATCAAGGTTTGAAGAGCCAAATTTTCGTCAAAAACCTCAAAATCAAAGTTTTAAGAGCCATTTTTTTCGTCAAAAATATCAAAATCAACATTTTCAAAGCTCAATTTTCGTCCAAAAACCTCAAAATCAACATTTCCAAAGCTAAATTTTCGTCCAAAAACCTCAAAATCAAAGTTTTAAGAGCCTTTTTTTCGTTAAAAATCTCAAAATCAAGGTTTGAAGAGCCAAATTTTCGTCAAAAAACCTCAAAATCAAAGTTATAAGAGACATTTTTCGTCAAAAACCTCAAATCCGAGGTTTCAAGAGCCAAATTTTCGTCAAAAACCTCAAAATCAACATTTTTAGAGCCCAATTTTCGTCCAAAAACCTCAAAATCAAAGTTTTAAGAGCTTTTTTTTTTTTTTTTTTTTTTTTTTTTTTTTTTTTTTTTTTTTTTTTTTTTTTTTTTGGTCAAAAATCTATCAAAATCAAGGTTTTAAGAGCCAAACCTTTGTCAAAAACCTCTAAGTGAACATTTCTAAAGCCAAATCAACTTTAAAGAGTCAATTTTTTTTGTCAAAAACCTCAAAATCAAGGTTTTAAGAGCCAATTTTGTTGTCAAAAAAAACCTCAGAATCAGCTTTTTAAGTGCAATTTATTTTGTCAAAAACCTCAAAATCTACATTTTTAAAACCCCGATTTTCTTCAAAAACCTCATTTTTCACATTTTTATACTTTTCCTTATATGCCATAGTTTTAAAAAACGAAGTGTAGTCGGGAGCATAAATATTCCATATACATACGTCTTTCGAACTCAATAACAAAAATGGAAAGAAAATCGAATTGAATATGAATACAAAGACTGATTTAAGCCCCCTTCAATCTTATAAAGGAAAGATAATCGTTGTCATGGGCGACGACAACATGACAATTACATCCGAGGTAGAAAACAAGTAAAAATTATGAATTTAATGGTTTTTTTTTTTTTTTTTTTTTTTTTTTTTTTTTTCCAGTTTTGCCAACTTCTAGTTAAGTCTGGATATTCGAAAGTTTGCAGTCTAAACGGAGGGATTACTTCTTTGAAATCAAGTGATATTCTGAGGTGCTGATGGCTTTTGCATGATGAAGTCCTTAAATCAAATGCTACATGTTAGAATATTAATCTTTTTGTTTTAGAAATTCTTTGCATTATGAGCATTTTTCATTTTCTGTAGAAATCAAAAAGAAAAACTATTTTTTAATGTAGAAGTTGGTCCCATTCGCTATTTAAATGTGGTCCAAAGAAGCGACTAGAGCTCAATTATATGAATGGTGCCTTATTATTATTGTTAAGTACTACTTATGATTTATTCGAGCGAAAATGGCCTTTGCCAATATTTAATTTAATTTTTTTTTCTGAACTCTCTTCGTTTTTGGGTCTTGGATCTCATTTTAAAATAGTTTCCCAATTTTTTCCTGAAAATGGTCTAATCGGTGAATTTTGGTGTATAAATGTTTTTTATGGAATAAGGTTGAATTCATTGTTAATTTTTAAATTGAGAGGAATCATCAATGTCCCCATCCCCTCGCGATGGCCAAGAAATATTCTTGTACTATTCTAAAACCCCATTTTCCCTTGTTAGATCAAAATCAATGACCAGGATTCAAAATGCTTTGGACCACAGATAGTCCAGTCAATCTGGGGGCGGTAAAAATTTAGGTATTAGGCGAATTGTTTTGGTTTTTTGTCGATATCTCGAAAACCGTAGGTCGTAGGCGAAAAAATGTTAAGCACAAAATTAAAGCTTATTAAATTTCCTACAAATTTGATTTACTAAGATTTTTTGTAGGACCAAACGTTTCTGAGCTACGAGGCGACAAGGCCTTGCTTTTTTGTCGCCTCGTAGCTCAGAAAGGTTTGGTCCTACAAAAAATCTTAGTAAATCAAATTCGTAGTAAATTTAATAAGCTTTAATTTTGTCCTTAAAGTCTTTTCGCCCACGACCTACGGTTTTCGAGATATTGGCAAAAAACCAAAAAGATTCGACAAAAATACAGTACTTTTTTCATTTATTGGCCTTTTCGGGCGTAGATTGACTGGAACACAGAATCTCAAAGACTTCGTATGTTTGTTCTGATTAAAGTTGGCACGGAAATCCGAAAACCGTCAACTTAATGAACTTGGCGGTTCATTCGGAACATATCCTAATTCTAAAATGAAAAACTTCTTTCAAGCCCCTTAGATTAGCCTGAAATAATCAAACACTGCTCTATATTAGCCTATAATTTAACGATTAACTGTGGACAATAACTAGTTTAAATTATTTTTTTGGCTGTTATAATGATTCCTTTTGTTCGTTAAAATCAATGAAACTTCTTTTTCCAATTTATTTCATTTGAATCGAGACATGACATTAACCTACATTATGTGCAACCTAGTTTAAGTCAATAATTTAAACAATGTGATATTATTATTATTATTTTTTTTTTTTTTTAAGGATTTTTCTAGTAACCATTGAACAAGCCTGTTTTGTAGATATTATTGATTTAAAGCCTGGGCACACAATTTTGGAGCCTCCTGAGTCCTACATGTAATTTAATTAATTACAAAGATCGAATTCTGTGTGCCAAGGCCTTTAAACTCTACTGATGCTTTAAAATGTACACAATTATGTGTTTTTTTTTTTTTTTTTGTTATAACTCATATTATATTTTTCCTTGAAAATCTCTTTATTATGTTTATTTTTTATTATTATTTTCTTGATATTCATATTATGTATTTATTTGGGTTTATTTTGGGTGTAAGATTTCTGAAAATGGTACGGCCAGAGATGAAGAGAAATTTTTGAAAATGGCTCTAGCGATCAAAGACACTTTTCAATCCATCCTGGCTGAGCCCTACCTAAAGAAACTGCTTTTTTAAAATGATTTATGAAAGCATTTTTGTTAAGGCAGTTTTTAATTCATCAAAGGTGTCTAACACGAAAACAATAAGCGTTTGATGTTATAATTGAAGTGTTATTGAAATGATGTGATATGATTAATCCTAGATATGTTAAAGAAAAATAAAAAGAATTTGAAAACATTTTACTTATTTTATTTCTAAATCCGTTCTCTTGGAGAGGGGAGAGAGAGAGGGGAAAGAGGGGCGGGGTAAATGAATTAATGGGTGGTGGGTTAGTTAGGTAATCAGTGTTGAGGAAAGTGGGGTAATTGGGCGATTACCCCTACCTACGTCGCTCGATCACCCCTCCCTATTTCGCCTGATTACCCCTTCTCTACTGGGCTCTATTGCCCCCTTCTCTACGGGGTCATATTACCCCTCCCCACATCACCCGATTAACCTCCGTATATCGCGACATAGAGAGGGGTAATATGGCGACGTAGGGAGGGGTAATTGAGCGACGTAATGAGGGATAATCTGACTCCATAAGGAGGGGTAATCGGGACCAATAGGGAGGGGTAATTGAGCTCCATAGGAATACGGGGTAATTGAGCCAAGTTTGGTAAGGAGGCTTAGGTAATCAAGGTATTCCGTAGTAAGGAGAGTTATTAAGATGTCAAGGAGCAGTAAGGGTAATGGAGAGATAAGGAGGTTGGGCCCGGGTAATCAAGGTAATCATTGTTGGATAATTGACGGGTGGTAAGCATGGAGGTAATAGGTGCTTTGAATCAGAGTAGGGCGTAATTGAATTACATTGTAATTGAATTAATAATTGAATGACAATGTAATTGAATTACTTTTATAGTAAGTAATTGAATTACATTGTAATTCGAATTACATACTTTGTATAGTAAGTAATTGAATTACATTGTAATTCGAATTACATACTTTGTATAGTAAGTAATTGAATTACATTGTAATTCAATTACAATGTAATTCGATTACAATGTAATTTGTAATTAGATTACATTTTCAATTACAAATTACAAGTAATCGAAAAATATCTATTGTCACTAAATTTTCAAGAAAAATGAAAAACGATCCTTTAGAATTCATTTTCAAAGTAAAAGACATCCTAGATGGCATAATAATCCTAAAAAGACACTCTAGAACCCTTCATCATTGAAAAAAGACCATCTAGAATTCATTTTCAAAGTATAAGGCATACTAGGTGCCATTATAATCCCTAAAATGACACTCTAGGTTTATTTATGAACGATAAATGACGACCCTCTAGAATCCTTCATCATCGAAAAACGACACTCTAGACTTCATCATCACAGAAAAAGATACTCTAGAGAGTCTTGAGTCCTTCATCATTAAAAAAAAAAAAAAAAAAAAAAAAAAAAAAACACATTTTTGTTGCCGGCCATTACATTTTTGTAATCGAATTAATTTTTTTTTTGTAATTGGATTTAATTTTTTGTAATCAAATTACATTTTTGTAATCGAATTACATTTCTTTTAATCGATTTACTTGAATGTAATTGAATTACTTGTAATTTGTAATACAATTACTTTTCCAATTACATTGTCATTGAAATTACAAAGTAATTGAATTACAAATTACTTTGTAATTTCAATTACAGTGTAATTGGAAAAAAGTAATTGGATTACATATTACAAGTAATTCAATTACATTCAAGTAATTCGATTAAAAGAAATGTAATTCGATTACAAAAAATGTAATTTGATTACAAAAAAATTTAATCAGATTACAAAAAAAAAAAAAATTAATTCGATTACAAAAATGTGTTGTTTTTTTTTTTTATGATAAAGGACTCTAGAGTATCTTTTTCTGTGATGATGAAGTCTAGAGTGTCGTTTTTCGATGGTGAAGGATTCCAGAGGGTCATTTATCGTTCATAAATAAACCTAGAGTGTCATTTTAGGATTATAATGGCACCTAGTATGCCTTTTACTTTGAAAATGAATTCTAGAGGGTCTTTTTTTCAATGATGTAGGATTCTAGAGTGTCTTTTTAGGATTGTTATGCCATCTAGAATGTCTTTTACTTTGAAAATGAATTCTAAAGGGTCGTTTTTCATTTTTCTTGAAATTTTGGTGAAAATAGATATTTTTTGATTTGTTGTAATTTGTAATTGAAAATGTAATCTAATTACAAATTACATTGTAATTCGAATTACTTGCTATAAAAAGTAATTAGATTACATTGTAATTCAATTACTTACTATAAAAGTAATTCAATCACATTGTAATTCAATTACGCCCTACTCTGGTTTGAATACATCCAACGAGACTTGCAATTCAAGTTCTGGGGTAAAAATAAACTCAAACCATTTAAATCATTAAGTTTATTACTAAAACGTAAATAATCATTTATCGACAAAAAAAAAAACTCTAGTACATGTATATCTAAAATAATTACACACTTTGATAAATAAATAAAAAAATGAGTGATTAAAAATTCATGATACATAAAAAAAAATGATCATTGTCGATGCCTTTAGTGGTTAAAAAAATTAATTTGATAAAAAAGACTTTAACTTAAGGTATATAAGTTTTATACATTTTATTATAATTGAAAAGAAAAAAATGTCAGAAAATTGAATAGGTCGAGGGTAACGCTTAATTGGTGGAGGACATCTTTTTGATCTCGGCACGGCGTTCCCTTTCTCGGGTGACGTGCAGCTTTCTTTCAGTGGGCGCAGCACTCGGGAAGTTTAGGAAGACATCTCGCTCTTGTGCAGCTTCCCGGACTACAGACAAGACTGGTCGGTCGACAAAGTGTCTCGCATTATCCCAGCAATCTTCTTCAGCGACCTCAGGCATAGCATCAGCGACTTGTTTGCTTCTTGCAGCAACACGAGCTGCTATCGAGTTTTCTCTATCGTTGCTCAGGAAGCTGGAATGAAATGTAAATGAAATCGAAAATTATGAGGTTCTCACCGATCATAGATGAGACGGTCCGGACATTCACTTTCATGACTCTCCATCATTTCAGGAGGAAGAATATGGGCAGAGTTGAAACTGCACCTAGGAAGCTTCACTGGTGCGTTCCTTTCGCATTTTTGGATATGCATCGGCATCTTCGCTCGCCTGACGACATGTGCTGGGTTGTACGGACAAAATTCCAAAGTTTTATTTTCGTCGTAGAACGACATGATGGAATCTTCAAAAAAATAAAAGATTAGATGAATAATAATTATAGAGAAGTATTACCGCCAACGTGGTCTGAGGACGAAAATCAGGGAGCACGTTTCACGAGTAACGTTTGAAAAATGAACTTAGAAACAAAATCAAAAGATTTTAGAATTCCCACGGCCTTGTTGATATTTTTTTAATTTTTTACATTCTAAACTTTATTCTTTTAAAATTTTTCCTTTTTTAATCAAAAATAGATTTAATATTTGTTAGATTATTTAAAATAAAATAGGAAAGTAATGTTGCCATCCAAATCATGAAGGGGCCACCACTTGGCCCCCCCGGAATTCTCATCTTCTATAACTTACGTATTTATTAATCGCTATTTGGGACATAGAATCTTTTGTTATGATAATTTGTGTTTGCGGTTGTAGGAATTTTTCATGGTGGAATAGAGTAGTCATCCACTCCAACTTTCTCATAAATCCCCCACCACAAGTTCCAATACTTAGGAATATGAGAAAAAACTGGTGGTATGGAGGAGCAATCCTAAAATTAAAACTTTTCCAAAATTCAGGGCTCTATAGACCTCTCCACAAAGGTAGTACATCAGAGATCACTCCACAGTCCCCATTCACTATTTTCCTCCAAGAATGACTTTTTTCTCTATTAGTTCTTCGGTATTGCACTACGTTTTCGATGTTAGTCCTTGGATAACACCTATAGTGCTACATGCTCCTCTGGATATCAATATACTCCCTTACTAATTAGTAATATTCAAGGAAATTTCATTGTTAAGGATCATAAAAAAATAAGTTACAAAAGATCTTTATTATAGGCATAGGTAAAAAAAGATTTATACCTAAAATCCATTAAAATTTGAACATAAAATCGAACTTATTAAATTTATAAATTTGGCTTTATTTAAATAAACTACTTAATTTAAAAAAATAAATTAAGTAAAACATTCAAGACAATCTAAGCAATGAAACATGAACTCACACGTTTCATACAAAGGATAAAAAAACACTTTTTGTTCACTCTTTATGGTAAAATAAAATAAAAATCTATTAAATAAACTATTTTTAATTTGGCCTTATGGCACAAAATACAGAATATTATACTATTTTGTCAATCAGCACGCAATTCCTAAAAACTAACACATATCACATAAGAGCAAGAATTTTTTTAAAATAAATAATCTTTTATTTTATTAGAGAAGGAAGGCTTTTAGGAGCATTTTTCTGCTTGGCTTGATTTAAGTCTAATAGAAGTCTAGTTTTAAGCGATACATATCGCAGATTCATTAGACATTTGAATCCATTCTAGAATTTAAGGCCATTATATTTGGTACATACTTGGGATTGAAAAATTAAGAGTAGAAGTTTTCTCTTTGCTGGTAAAGAGGAAGCATGTCAGTTGGCGATAAGTCCTCGTAATCTGGCTCCTCTTCGATAGGTGTCGCCTCCAAAGGTAAAGAAGCTAGAGCTTTTACTGGAAAAGAAATAAAAAAGTAAGAAAATATAGCCTTTTTATGAACTTGATGAAAGTTATTGGTTGCATTGTGGTTGATGATCACATAGAACACAAATTCAATGCAAAACAAATAAAAGTTAAAAAAAAAAAAAAAAAAAAAAAAAAAAAAAAAAAAAAAAAAAAAAAACCTTTTGTAAGGAAGCTATCTATACAGCTACAAAACATTATTCTGGAGACATGGTGGTATTGACACCTACAAAAATTAAAACAGGAAAACTATAGAACATGCACAAAATAAAAGTCTATAAAACTAAACATGCTCACAAATATAGGGATCAACAAAAAGGTGCATCCACAATGACAAAAACTTGCTGCAATCGACATGAAGCCTTCTAGCAAACTACATATAATATTCAAGAATAGATCTATTTTTACAATTGGGTTGTGTACGGTTTCATAAAAGTTGTAGAATTTCACAAATTTTTGTTCAAATTGACACACCTTTCTATTAAATTCCTTGAATTTGACAAAGGAAATAACATTTTGGAGGGGGTAAGTTTGAAAAAATATGGAAAATTGCTCCCCCCCCCCCTACACGTCCTTAAAATGGTTAAAAAAAGCCCCTCGTGTCCAAAAAGGGTCAAAAGTCAAGCTGAAATGGGCCCTGTTTGTCGTTGAGGAAAAAAATCTAGTCAAAAGGGCCTTTAAAGTACAAAAATTATTAAAAAATCAATTTAAAGGGCCCTTTTTTTGTCGTAAATGAACAAAAACTGGTTTCTAATGTCCAAAAAGGATCAAAAATCAAGCAGAAAGGAGCCCCTAGAGTCAAAAAAATAAAAATAAATCAAGCTAAAAAGGGCCCCTAATGTCCTAAAATGATCAAAAATCAAGCTAAAAGGGCCCCTAGTGTCTAAAAAGGATCGAAAATAAAGCTAAAAAGGGCCCCTAGTGTTAAAAAAAGATCAAAAGCCTGTCTAAAAAGGGCCCCTAGTGTCCAAAAAAGAGAAAAAATCAAGCTAAAAAGGGCCCCTGGTGTCCTAGTGTTGTCCAAGATGGAAGACTATAGGGGAAGAAGGGAGAAGATATTGGTGATCACTGAATGTTTTAATCGACTTTTGGAGGCCTCCGTGGTTTTCAATGAGTTATTTTCGATTCAGAATCTTTTAATTATTTCGACCTGTTTTGTACAAATGATAACGAATTTGTATACGATTATAACTGAAATTGAACGCAATTTTTATGTTTCGTTGACAAAATCGATGTGGTTTCTTTTCTTTTTTTATGTCTGCTTTGTCATCGTTTTTCCAAGCTCGACGACCAAAAAGAAGGTAAAATTTTAAAAGAGGGTTGCTTTATACATTTTTTTAGGCTAGAAATTTTAACATCGCACTCTTCAATTTAATGATGGAAGATACTTCATCTTTGGCAAATGAGGTAATTTGAAAATGCAAGGTGTGCTAGAGTGGATCAGTCGATTATATGCCAGAATTTTGACCTGAAGAAAAAAAATGTTGAAGTAAACCCCCCTTGGATTTTAGCGAGAAATTGATTGGGATCAATAACTTTTAGATCTGACGTACAGCGGCTCCAGAACGACCCTAACTTTGTTATATTATATAGAAACTCTAAATTTTGACTATGGAATTCGATTCTACGCTTGATTTCCAGTAAATTTTACTTAGATCACTTTTTTTATAGGATCAAACGTTCTGGAGTTAAGTCCACTTAACATGAAACAGCAATTCGTAACCCCTGAACGCTTGGTCCTATAAAAAAAAGTTTGAAGTAAAGGTTACTTGAAATCAAGAGTAGAATCGATTTCTTTCGTCAAAATATAGGGTTTGTATTTAAAATAACGAAGTTAGGGTCGTTCTGGAGCACCCTGTATTTCGCATCCAAAAGTTATTGGTACCAATTGATTCCTCGCTTAAAAATAAGGCGGGTTTACTTCGATACTTTTTTCATCAGGTCAAAATTCTGGCAGATAATCGGCTTTTCCATTTTAGCTGGCACACCCTGCATATCGAAAATTTCAATCCTTTTTAGGAGAAGTTAAAGTTCCATTTGGCGGCAAAACGTGGGATGAGTTTTACTGCCTCTAATTTTTTTGATTTGGATTTTACTTTGATTCATTCGGTACTTAATATTTTTTTAAAAGTTTTTTATCTAAATTGTTATTTAGATAATTTCTGCAGTGACGACTTATCTGGTTATCTTAGTCCAGTTTGATGTCCAACGATGAGTGAAGCCTACAGTGACTTACCTGCCATCTTTTGGCTTGTTATGAACTTTGGATTCCACTAGTGTATAGGTTATAAGATGGAGGTTAGAATTTTAATTAACAATCCTTCCATAAAAATTTGTTGTCCTGTTTTATCACATGTAAAATGCAATAAAACATAAGAAGACAAAAAAATTTTTTGCTTGATTTCGCGACCTGACGAAGCCCCCGAGAATGAAATTTGGATGCAATGGAGGCCCAAAGAGGATCTAAAGGATCAGTAGGTCTTCTTGAATAAGTCGATTTTAAATTCTTTTTTTAGAAAGATCAAGCTCGAAAAGGAAGTAAAGCGAGTAAATCGAGCAAAGCTAGTGGTGGAACTTCAAAAGAAAAGGAGAAGATTCCTTGCCCCCATAGCTACTGCAACTTACCTTCAGACCCTTCATATTATCCAAAAGGGTAAGCATGATTTTATCTAAATTTAGATTTTATAGGTTATTTTAGGCTTCCGTGGGCGAGCGGACTTTTAAAATGTTTGCCAGGTTATTGCCTATTTAGAGAAGACTGGGATGCCAAAGTCAAAGAAGAAGAAGAGAAGAAGAAAAATAAAAATAAAAAGAAGAAGCGAAAACTTCGTCCCCTTTCCTTCGAAGATAAAGCCCTTTATTCCGAAGTCAACTACATTTTCAAAGGATTTGCTTTAGCAGGGGATCCATCATCTGAAGACCGCTTCAGAGAAAAGTATGGTCTCAAAAAAAGAAAAAATCCCGAAGAAGAAGACAGCGAAGAAGATTTGAGAAGAAAGAAGCAAAGAGAAAAGGAGCTCGTAATGAAATGCAAAGAAGCATTAGGTCTTCTTGCTAAGCACAGAAGGATCAAGTTTGGTGAAAAACAAGAAAAAGAAGCAGAAGAAGATGAAGAAGATGAAGAAGATGAAGAAGACGAAGAAGACGTTGAACCAATAATGGAAGAAGAAGAATTCGACGAAGAAGAACTTGAAGAAGAAATGGAAGAAGATGAAGGAGAGGAAGACGAAATAGGCGATGAGGTGCTCGAAGAAGATGAAATAATAGAAGAAGAAGAAAGTAAAGAAGTAGAAGAAACAAAAGAAGAGGAAGTGGTGAAAGAAGAAGAAAGTGTGGAACCTAAAGATGAAACCGAAGCAGCCAAAGAAGCTGAAGAAGAAAAGAAAGATGAGACTCCTAGAGATGAGACTACGAAAGGAGATGAGACTCCAAGAGGAGATGAGGCTACGAGAGGAGATGAGACTCCTAGAGATGAGGCCACCAAAGGAGATGAGACACCCAAAGGAGATGAGACCCCCAAAGGAGCTGAGACGCCCAAAGGAGCTGAAACACCCAAAGAAACAAAAGAGAAGAAGAAACCTCGAGAAAGACGAAAAAGCGAAGAAAAGAAAAGAGAAACTTCGCGAGGCAAACAAAAACCCAAAAGCGAAGAACCTGCAGAAGACATCGAAAAATCCAAAGAAGATCTCGGACCTAAAAAACGAAGAAAAAGCACCGAAAAGCCAAAAAAGGACAAGAAAAAAGGCGACGTGACAGCCCAAGCTTCGGAAACTTCATTTAAAAATATCGAAATGAACCAGACAGTGACGGAAACGAAAAGCGAAAAAGAAACTGAAAGAGTTCTTCAGAAAGAGAAGAAAAAGAAGAAGAAATAAAGCGAAATTGAGCAATTCTTTGGTTTTTTTAATAATTTAAATTTTTTTTTTTTTTTTTCAGATTGCCATGGGCTTCTGGTCTTTTAAAATGCCTTCCTGGTTACTGCCCAAATAGAAGAGTCGACGAACCTCCCAAAGAAGAAGACGAAGAAGCGGAAGAAGAAAAGAAAGAGCCTGAAGATGTGCCGCCTTTAGGAGTTTTTGATTCGCTATTCAAAAAGAGGAAGAAATATCGAAAATGCAAATGCGAGCACTGCGAGGATGTGCGGAAAAGGCGGAAAGAGAAGCGAAAGGTGAAGAAACGAGAGCAGAAATCATCGTTGGGGCTGAAGCGAAAAATGTGCCCGGGCGACCCTCAAGTCGATGAAGAGCTTCTTTTCTTTCTCAAAGTCATCATTATGGCCAACGATCTCGACGATATGGAAGATAGGAAAAAGAAGAAACGAAAAACAAAACATATTTATCATCAATCGCCCAAGTCGTCGATTATAAATATCGACCCTGAGCCAGAAGAAGACACCCAAGATGAAGCGGAGGAATTCGAAGAAGCCGAACCGGCCGCTGAAGAAACCGAAACGGAAGACGAGGCGACAGCTGAAGAAGCCGAACCGGTAGCTGAAGAGGTCGAAGAAGCTCAAGAAGAAGTCGAAGTAAAAGAAGCGGAGCCCCCTAAAAAGACCAAAAAACGCGCCAAACGTTAAGTTTTGAAGTAGAAAATAAAGCTTGTTACGTTACAATTTAAAACTTTAACTTCCTCAAAAAGGAAGTTGTTAACTTTCTCAAAGAGAAGTTATTGTAATACCGTCGGATTCGGGTTTTTGGGGAAGGGTCTTTCAGACCCCCTAGGGTCAAACTGACTTTTGATCTTTGTCGGACATGACTTTGTCTGTGGTGCCGGCCGTCCGTCGCCTTTTTTCCGGAACACTTCACGGCCACAATTTTCATCCGATTTTCACGAAATTTTCACACAATCTTCCTTTCGTGGTTATCTTGAAAGTGACGAGAGCGATTTTTGAAATTCGACAAAATGGCGGAGATATGTCTATGTAAAGTTGGCAAAAATGTGCTACGGGCTTTCTACCGGTCCGATCTTCACCAAATTTTAACCAAATAATCTTCACGTGATCCCGATTAAATTTCATTAACTAATTAGTTAATTAACTAATTATGATGTGTTTGAGTGAAATTGGTCCCATTTTCATAAAATTATCACCAAATTCAAGTTATGACTGAAAATTTTTTTCCCAAAAATTAATTAATTAATTAACTAATTAGGTAATTATGATGTGTTTGAGCGGAATTAGTACTACCTATTTTCATAAAATTATCACCAAATTCAAGTTATGATTGAAAAAAAAAGTTTTTTTTTCCATTAATTAATTAATTATTTAACTAATTAGGTAATTATAATGTGTTTGAGTGAATTTAGTCCCATTTTTAGAAAATTATCACCAAATTCATGTTATGATAGAAAAATTTTTTTTTCCAAAAATTAATTAATTAATTAACTAATTAGGTAATAATAATTGTTTGAGTGAAATTAGTCCCATTTTTAGAAAATTATCACCAAATTCATGTTATGGTTGAAAAATTTTTTTTTCCAAAAATTAATTATTTAATTAACTAATTAGGTAATTATAATGTGTTTGAGTGAAATTAGTCCCATTTTCATAAAATTATCACCAAATTCAAGTTATGTTAGAAAAAATGGATTCATTTCCCCCGAAATTTATGGATCCCCGAAATCTGTAGACCTTTGAGAAAGTTCGTGTCTCTAGGCAAGCTCCAGGACCAATACTTTTACCCTCAAACTTTGGGAAGGGGTCAAGGAGACCCCAAAGGGTCAAAATACCGATATCGGACACTTAGGAGGGTAAGGGAGGTGATGGTTGGGTCGGAAGGGTGGGAGAGAAGTTGGTGATGGGAAGGCCAAAGAGGTAGGAATCCCCTTGCCTCATCCCTCTGGGTTAAAAGGTTGAAACCACAGCTTTCATTCCAAACAGAAAACTAAAGGAATAATAAAAATAGACTATAAAAGGTCTTAAATTTTTTATTTTATACATAAAAAGAACTTTAAAGGCTCGTATCAAATTGCAGTCTTTTCGGTTGAATTGCTGGAACAGAAGAAAAATGAAAATAACGATTCTTCTGATAAACAATTATTCACACCTCCTGATGATTCTAAAAGTTTTCTTTTTGATCCTGGTTTTGGTTGCGGTTGCCTGAGCGAACTTGGAAGCGGAAGTTGAGAACCCAAAGCAGGAGCTGGTTTATTGCTGAAAGAAGAAAAACATCAAAAACTAGTAAAGAAACACGAAAATACCTAAAATATGGCATCTGCAAAGCCTGCTGGCAGTTAATCCTTTGCATCGGATTGATCATCAAAAGCAAAGAGATCAAATCCAACAAATCGTCGCCCGCAGCGGTAAAAATATGCTTCAACGGAGTCCCAGGGAATGTTTTAAACTGTATAAAATCTTGAAGGGACGTCATACCCTAAAATGATTATTAAAAAGAGAAATATGAGGTCATATTCAAACCGGCCATGATTGTTCAGTAGGTGTCCCTAAAGTATGAAAAATTCGTGTTAGTTGGTCTAAATCGGATTCTCCGGGCAAAAACGGTACACGAAGAAGAAGTTCAGCGACGATACATCCAACAGCCCACATGTCCACACCCGTAGCATACATTTTCAAACCAAAAAGCAGCTCAGGCGACCTAAAAAATTGAATTTAAAAAAAAAAAAAATTAATACACTTACCTGTACCAACGTGTGACAACTTGATGAGTATATATACGATTTGGAGACCCATAGAATTTCGCTAAGCCGAAATCGCCGATTTTGAGCACACCATCGCTGTTGATGAGAAGATTGTTCGGCTTTAAATCTCTATGAAGAATCCAATTGTTATGTAAATATTCCAAGCCAAGAAGTGTCATTAAAGTGTAGGCTTTGACATGTGCCGGAGTTAAGACGATGCTTGTGTCTTTGATGACCACTTCGAGGTCGGTATCCATGAAATCGAAGACTAATGAGACGTTCGATTTGTAGCCGAAGAAATCTAAAAATTATAGTTTATAATTTTTTAATGTGGATTTTGCCTTTTATGTACCGATTAGTCCAATAATATTGATATGATGGAGTTCTTGGAGAAGTTTTATTTCTCGGAGTGCAGTACGGTTGATGCCATCTCTTGCTTCGGCCTGACTTCCAACTTTTATCTGCGAAAAAGAGCCATGGAAGTAGTAGAAATGATTTTCGTAATTGGTTCCACGCAAATCACCATAGAGATAGATAGTAAACAAGCTTTTAGTTAGTAGATCCATGCGAATTGCCATGGAGCTAGTAAACAAGCTTTTAGTTACTAGTTCCATGAAAATTGCCATGGAGATACAAAACAAGCTCTACATTATGCAAATCGCCATGGAGCAAGTAAACAAGCTTTACATAATGAAAATCGCCGTGGATTTAGTAAACAATCTTTTAGTTACTAGTTCCATGCAAATCACCATAGAGATAGATAGTAAACAAGCTTTTAGTTACTAGTTCCACGCAAATCACCATAGAGATAGATAGTAAACAAGCTTTTAGTTGCTAGTTCCATGCAAATCGCCATGGAGATAGTAAACAAGCTTTTAGTAACTAGTTCCATGCCAATCGCCATGGAGATAGTAAACAAGCTTGACATCATGCAAATCGCCATAGAGATAGTAAACAAGCTTTAAATTATGCAAATCGCTATGGAGATAGTAAACAAGCTTTATTAGTTACTAGCGCCATGCAAATCGCCATGGAGATAGTAAACAAGCGTTTAGTTGCTAGTTCCATGCAAATCACCATGGAGATAGTAAACAAGCTTTTAGTTGCTAGTTCCATGCAAATCGCCATGGAGATAGTAAACAAGCGTTTAGTTGCTAGTTCCATGCAAATCGCCATGGAGATAGTAAACAAGCATTTAGTTGCTAGTTCCATGCAAATCACCATGGAGATAGTAAACAAGCTTTTAGTAACTAGTTCCACGCCAATCGCCATGGAGATAGTAAACAAGCTTGACATCATGCAAATCGCCATAGAGATAGTAAACAAGCTTTAAATTATGCAAATCGCTATGGAGATAGTAAACAAGCTTTATTAGTTACTAGCGCCATGCAAATCGCCATGGAGATAGTAAACAAGCTTTTAGTTGCTAGTTCCATGCAAATCGCCATGGAGATAGTAAACAAGCTTTTAGTTGCTAGTTCCATGCAAATCGCCATGGAGATAGTAAACAAGCGTTTAGTTGCTAGTTCCATGCAAATCACCATGGAGATAGTAAACAAGCTTTTAGTTGCTAGTTCCATGCAAATCGCCATGGAGATAGTAAACAAGCGTTTAGTTGCTAGTTCCATGCAAATCGCCATGGAGATAGTAAACAAGCATTTAGTTGCTAGTTCCATGCAAATCACCATGGAGATAGTAAACAAGCTTTTAGTAACTAGTTCCACGCCAATCGCCATGGAGATAGTAAACAAGCTTGACATCATGCAAATCGCCATAGAGATAGTAAACAAGCTTTAAATTATGCAAATCGCTATGGAGATAGTAAACAAGCTTTATTAGTTACTAGCGCCATGCAAATCGCCATGGAGATAGTAAACAAGCTTTTAGTTGCTAGTTCCATGCAAATCGCCATGGAGATAGTAAACAAGCTTTTAGTTGCTAGTTCCATGCAAATCGCCATGGAGATAGTAAACAAGCGTTTAGTTGCTAGTTCCATGCAAATAGTTGCAAATTGTTTTGCTAGTTCCATTTTGTATCCTTTGTAAATAATGAATAAATAAATAAACTTATAAACTTATAAATCACCATGGAGATAGTAAACAAGCGTTTAGTTGCTAGTTCCATGCAAATCACCATGGAGATAGTAAACAAGCTTTTAGTAACTATGTAGTTCCACGCCAATCACTGTGGAGATATTAAACAAGCTTTACATTATGCAAATCGTCATGGAGATAGTAAACAAGTTTTTTTTTTTTTTTTTTTTTTTTTTTTTTTTTTTTTTTTTTTTTTTTTTTTAACTTTTGTTACTAGTTCGATGCAAATCTCAATGGAGATAGTATACAAGCTTTTTGTTAGTAAATCCTTGCAAATTCCCATGGAGATCTGCTAGATTTTAATCGCCGTAACTCCATGCGGCCTCATGGAAATTGCCATGTAGTTAGTTTACAGTTTTATTCCATGCTAATCACCATGGAGCTATGTTTTTACGGAACGGCAGCGTTCCGACCAACCAAAAGTGAAAAATTTAGAGGCTGTAACATTCCGAAATCTTACTTTTTTGACAGCAACAATCAAATCGGTTTCGACGTCCCTCGCTTTGTAAACGGTGGCAAACTGAGGAAAACAAAAAACATTAAAATAAATGAAAATATTTATTCATACCTGTCCTTCTCCTAAAAATTCAATTTTCTCATACCTCCTCCACCTATCTTCTAGTTTATAATCCATTTTTGACTAATGGAACATCACATCAACGTGAAAGTTCAAAATTTTCTTATCAAGAGCCTTCTTAGTGGTTATAAAGCGTCGTCATTAGTGATAAGATGCTGATTGAAGTTTGATGACATCTCGTTGCTTATTTGAACAGGAATCATGCTGTCTACTATAGATCCGGACAAACTTTTCGAATCTTCCACCGTCGAAGTGGTGGAAGGAGTTGAAAAAATGCTTGGAGTTGAAATAGAATCCAAAAAAGAAGAATTGAGGACTTTAGTCGGGTATGCGCTACAATTATGCTGTTTGGTGATCAAGTTTGAACTATAACGTCGTTATTTTGCAGCGAAAGATACAGAGATTTGATCGAAGCTGCCGATACGATCAAAGAAATGAAAGAACTCTCGTCGAAAATAATCGAAGATGTCGATCGCATGAATTTGGAAATGGTCTCGCTTAAAAACAAACAAAAGGTTTTTCGTCCAGAAACTCATCGCAATGTTCGGTAAGTATCATAACAGGCCATTGATCAGTAAATTCATCTAATGATACTATTGTAATCATAAGCGCTAGGTAAATGTAATCTAACTTTGACACTGCATTTACAAATCTTATATCGTAACAGCTGCAATCGTAATCATGATTACTGCTCTAATCGTTATGATTACTACCGTAATCTTTATTTTATGGTGACAGCCCTAATAGTTACTGTATGATTTACAGCAGTAATTGTTATTTTATGATTACAGCCCGTATTTGTTATTTTATGATTACAACCGTAATAGTTATTGTATGGTTACAACTGTAATCGCCATTTTATGATTACAACCGTAGGATTACCATCGTAATTGTTATTTTTATGATTAAAACAGCAATCATTATTTTAGGATTACAACAGTAATAGTTATTTTATGATTACAACCGTAATAGTTATTGTATGGTTCAACTGTAATCGCCATTTTATGATTACAACCGTAGGATTACCGTCGTAATTGTTATTTTTATGATTACAAAAGCAATCGTTATTTTATGATTACAACCGTAATAGTTATTGTATGGTTATAACTGTAATCGCCATTTTATGATTACAACGGAAGGATTACCGTCGTAATTGTTATTTTTATGATTACAACAGCAATCATTATTTTAGGATTACAACAGTAATAGTGTAATCCAATATTCTTTTTCTCTGGTTGGATATTAAGGATTGATGAAGAATTACACGTATAATATTTTTGGTTTTATTCTTGTTAAATTTACAAAAAATAATACAGTATTAAGTTGCTTCACGTTAAATTGAATTAGGTACTTGAAATGACAATGTGGTCTTCTGGTGCTGGCCGAGCGTTCTGGCGTCTTCGTTCGTCTTGGCAAGGCAGGTCTCGCTCCTCCTCGTCGGATGTCGTCTCCCCTGGTGAGATTTCGTCTTCCGGGGATGCCTTCGTTCTCTCCGGGTCAGATATCGTCTCTGAGGCTGCTGTTGTCCCTTCCTAGTCGGTTTTCGTCTCAGAGGCTGCTTGCGTCCCTTCCTAGTCAGGTTTCGTCTTCCGGGGCTGCCTTCGTCCTCTCCGGTTAGATTTCGTCTTTCGGGGATGCCTTCGTCTTCTCCCAGTTGGATTTCGTCTCTGAGGCTGCCTGTCCCTTCCAGTCGGATTTCGTCTCAGAGGCTGCTTGCGTCCCTTCCTAGTCGGGTTTCGTCTTCCGGCCTCCTTCGTCCTCTCCGGTTAGATTTCGTCTTTCGGGGATGCCTTCGTCTTCTCCCAGTTGGATTTCGTCTCTGAGGCTGCCTGTCCCTTCCAGTCGGATTTCGTCTCAGAGGCTGCTTGCGTCCCTTCCTAGTCGGTTTCGTCTTCCGGCCTCCTTCGTCCTCTCCGGGTTAGATTTCGTCTTTCGGGGATGCCTTCGTCTTCTCCCAGCCGGATTTCGTCTCAGAGGCCGCTTGCGTCCCTTCCTAGTCGGGTTTCGTCTTCCGGCCTCCTTCGTCCTCTCCGGTTAGATTTCGTCTTTCGGGGATGCCTTCGTCTTCTCCCAGCCGGATTTCGTCTCAGAGGCCGCTTGCGTCCCTTCCTAGTCGGGTTTCGTCTTCCGGGGCTGCCTTCGTCCTCTCCGGGTTAGATTTCGTCTTTCGGGGATGCCTTCGTCTTCTCCCAGCCGGATTTCGTCTCAGAGCTGCTTCCTCCTTTCCCGAGCCGGGTTTCGTCTTCCGGGCCGGATGTCGTCCTCTGGGGCGGCCTTCGTCCTCCTCGAGTCGGATGTCCTCTCAGGGCTGCTTCCTCCTTTTCCGAGCCGGGTTTCGTCTTCTGGGTCGGATGTCGTCCTCTGGGGCGGCCTTCGTCCTCCTCGAGTCGGATGTCCTCTCAGGGCTGCTTCCTCCTTTTCCGAGCCGGGTTTCGTCTTCTGGGGCGGCCTTCGTCCTCCTCGAGTCGGATGTCCTCTCAGGGCTGCTTCCTCCTTTCCGAGCCGGGTTTCGTCTTCTGGGGCGGCCTTCGTCCTCCTCGAGTCGGATGTCCTCTCAGGGCTGCTTCCTCCTTTTCCGAGCCGGGTTTCGTCTTCTGGGGCGGCCTTCGTCCTCCTCGAGTCGGATGTCCTCTCAGGGCTGCTTCCTCCTTTTCCGAGCCGGGTTTCGTCTTCTGGGTCGGATGTCGTCCTCTCAGGGCTGCTTCCTCCTTTTCCGAGCCGGGTTTCGTCTTCTGGGGCGGCCTTCGTCCTCCTCGAGTCGGATGTCCTCTCAGGGCTGCTTCCTAGTCGGATTTCTTCTTTGTAGTCGGATCCGGGTATTTACTTCTTGACTTCTTTACTCGTCGACGACTGGACACTTTCTGATTTCTCTGGCCTCGGGACCTCCTTATATACCAGTCTTGGTGAGCTGGCTCCTCCCACTGCGTAACGGAGTGGGGAAGCACTGGTGGGGTTGGTCGCTGCTCCCATCTGGCGGACGCCTTCGTACTAAAAGTTTCCCCGCCTAATTTCCCTTTTCTTATCTTATTATTTTTTTTACTGATTACAATAGTTATTTTATGATTACAACCGTAATAGTTATTGTATGGTTACAACTGTAATCGCCATTTTATGATTACAACCGTAGGATTACCGTCGTAATTGTTATTTTTATGATTACAAAAGCAATCGTTATTTTATGATTACAACCGTAATAGTTATTGTATGGTTATAACTGTAATCGCCATTTTATGATTACAACGGAAGGATTACCGTCGTAATTGTTATTTTTGTGATTACAACAGCAATCGTTATTTTATGAGTACAACAGTAATAGCTATTTTATGATTACAACCGTAATAGTTATTGTACGGTTACAACTGTAATAGCCATTTTATGATTACAACGGTAGGATTACCGTCGTAATTGTTATTTTTATGATTACAACAGAAATCGTTATTTTATGATTACAACAGTAATTGTTATTTTATGATTTCAACCGTTTTAGTTATTTTATGATTACAACCGTTTTAGTTATTTTATGATTACAACCGTTTTAGTTATTTTATGATTACAACCGTTTTAGTTATTTTATGATTACAACAGTTTTAGTTATTTTATGATTACAACCGTATTAGTTATTGTATGGTTAAAACTGTAATCACCATTTTATGATTACAACCGTAGGATTACAGCAGTAATTTTATTTTTATGATTACAACAGCAATCGTTATTTTATGATTACAATAGTTATTTTAGGATTACAACGGTGTATGGTTAAAACTGTAATCGCCATTTTATGATTACAACCGTAGGATTACAGCAGTAATTTTATTTTTACGATTACAACAGCAATAGTTATTTTATGATTACAACAGTAATTGTTATTTTATGATTACAACTGTTTTAGTTATTTTATGATTACAACCGTTTTAGTTATTTTATGAATACAACCGTAATATTTATTTTATGATAACAATCGTAATATTTATTTTAGGATTAAAACAGTACTCTTTATTTTTATGATTACAGCCGTAATCTTTATTTTTATGATGACAGCCGTAATCTTTATTTTTATGATTACAGCCGTAATAGTTATTTTTATGATTATAGCTGTAAAAAAAGCTGTAATCGTTATTTTATGATTACAACAGTAATTTTTACTGTGATAACAACTGTATCTATTATCATTACGATTACCCCAATTGTGATTACATGATAATTTACGTTTTTTGTTCTTCTAAGTTTAAGCTCTGATTCGTTGACTGATTCGATAGCAGCTCAAATATCAATTTTGATCGATTTGCCTGAACTAATCTGGGAAGCGATTTCTGTCAAGGATTACGTTAAAGCGACTCAGTTGTATTTACTTGGTCGCCATATTAAAACGGGTAAGGAAAAAAAATTTTTGAAGCTCTTTTTGGACAATTAACACTTTTTTTAATAAGGTTTTAGTGCTGATAAAAGTTTAAAACAGTTTGCGCCCAAGTTGCCGGTAGTCGATCAGCAATGGTCGCTCCTTTCGCACTTTTCAAATACGATTTTGCGCGAAGCGGAGGATGATTTGAAAAAAATCGATTTGTGCGACGAAGAAGCAAGCATGTGCTTGGCTTCCGTCGCCATACTTCAGGAAACGTCGTTGTTTTCGAAATTCCTTTCGATTCGCACGGACGCTCTCGAAAAACTTCTCGGGCAAAATTCCAACGTCAAAGATCAAATTTTAAACAGCCACAGTTGCATCATCAATTCTTTAGTCTTACTCAACTCTCTAATGCTTGGTAAATCCATTTTTCATCTTTTTTTTTTTTCCTACTTATTGATTTTGTGACAATTTCAGACCCTTATGAATCAGGGAAAGGCTCGGTTTGGAAAAGATTGGACGAAACATTATCAAAACATCAAAATCCGATCAATTTACTAGAAGAAAGCATCAAAATTTCGTTTTTACCACCAATTATACTTCATTACAAGTAAATTACGTCAAATAGGATCCAAAATGTTATGCTTAAGAACCCCAAAAATCAAAATTCTAGCTAGTTTTTGTCAAAAAGTTAAATTTTTCTCCATTTTAGGGTTAAAACGTTGAGTAAAAACAACTTAGAAGTCGACAAAGTTGAAAGGATCGTTTCCGATTGGTTGTCGAATGTCAAGAAAATCGTGTCAGCGAAAGGAAAAGAGCTTTTAAGCAAAATAAACAGTTTGCATCATCTGAATGAAATAACTGCCGAACAAAAAGTTTGTTTTTCTCAATTTTTGCTGTATTTTAATAATTTTTTTAGATTTCCAACTCCGACTGGGAGCATTTATTGGCTGTTTTTAACGTCCAGAATAAATTTGTTTTGTGGGATGAAGTTTATAAGCCGCTGATAACGTCGAGGGCGAAAGATTTGATTTCGCTACAGTGCGAGGAGACATTTAGAACTGTCGTCGATCATATAAATTCATCAATCAATGATGACGATGTGTAAGTTTGATTTAAAATGGAAAATTGATTGCTTTTTTTAAGTAAAAGATCAGATTTGGACTTGCGATGGTTCGTTTGGAAGGAGTCATCGGACGATTTGGATTTGCCGCAGAATGCGAATGCGAAAGGGATAAGCCTGAAATCCAAGGCAATCACGCCCAAAGTTTATGGTATCTGCTGCGTTTTTGAAGAGAAGCTTACTCGTCTTTATCGCGACCTTTCCGGCCTTTACAGCACTGACGATATTCTCGACTGCGACAGCAATGAACTTAAAAATCATCAGCAAAAAGCATGCACTGTCATGGTCCAGAAGTAAGCACTTTTTTCGTTTGTTGATTGTTTTAATCGCTTTTTTAGGTTGATCAAACAAATCCATGATACTGTCAATAAAGAAAATATGTCTGAAGGGAACATATCGACTTTGGCTCGTTTTCTTCAGGCTGTTCCTGACATCTGTCCCATGCTTCTTAAATGTTTAATGCTTGGAGAAAACAAAGTAAGGGGTCGTTGTTAAGAATATCTTATGTTGGATGTGGGTTAGGATGGCTAAGTGGTGATGATAAGGGTGAATGTTCAGATGATAAGGATGGATTTTCCCTTCTTAAGTGTGAATGTTCAAATGATAGGGGTGAATGTCCACATCGCCATCATGAATGTCCACATGATAAGGATGAATTTCCACATGATCAGAGTGAATATCGACATGATAAGGGTGAATGTCCACATGATCAGGATGAATGTACATATGATAAGGATGAATGTCCACATGATCAGGATAAATGTCCATATGTTAAGGATGAATGTTTACATGATAATGATGAATGTCGACATGACGAGGATGAATGTCCACTTGATCAGGACCAATGTTCGATGATCAGGATCAATGTCCGCATGGTCAGGATCAATGTCCGCAGGGTCAGAATCAATGTCCGCATTATCAGGATCAATGTTCGCATGACCAGGATCAGGGTCCGCATGATTAGGATCTATGTCCGCATGGTCAGAATCAATGTCCGCATGACCAGGATCAGTGTCCGCATTAACAGGATCAATGTCCGCATGACCAGGATCAGTGTCCGCATGATTAGGATCAATTTCCGCATGGTCAGAATCAATGTCCACATTATCACGATCAATGTCCGCATTATCAGGATCAATGTCCGCATGACCAGGATCAGTGTCCGCATGACCAGGATCAGTGTCCGCATGATCAGGATCAATGTCCGCATGGTCAGAATCAATGTCCGCATTATCAGGATCAATGTCCGCATGATCAGGATCAATGTCCGCATGGTCAGAATCAATATCCGCATTATCAGGATCAATGTCCGCATTATCAGGATCAATGTCCGCATTATCAGGATCAATGTCCGCATGACCAGGATCGGTGTCCGCATGACCAGGATCAGTGTCTGCATGATTAGGATCAATGTCCGCATGACCAGGATCAGTATCCGCATTATCAGGATCAGTGTCCGCATGGTCAGGATCAATGTCCGCATTATCAGGATCAATGTCCGCATTATCAGGATCAATGTCCGTTTGACCAGGATCAGTGTCCGCATGATTAAGATCAATGTCCGCATGGTCAGAATCAATGTCCGCAGGGTCAGAATCAATGTCCGCAGGGTCAGAATCAATGTCCGCATGACCAGGATCAATGTTCGCATGACCAGGATCAGTGTCCGCATGATTAGGATCTATGTCCGCATGGTCAGGATCAAAGTCCGCATGGTCAGGATCAAAGTCCGCATGATCCGGATGAATGTCCACATGATCAGGGTGATTGTTCAGTTGTCCAAACATTACAGTTCCATTTTATTTCAAGGACAATGCATGGGACACCGTCAAAAAGGTGAACTCTGAAAGCCTCTACTGTTGGAGTGTCTGGGAAGGAAAAGCGCTCTCCAGGATTCGAGCGAACATTCCAAAAATCATCGTACCGCCATCGTCATACGAAGATCTTCTCAATACAATACCTGTAAGTAATAAAAAGAAAACGAGTCATTGATTTCTTTGCCATTTCAGCAATGGGACGTTGTCTATATCGAAGAAGGCGAAGAAACCAAACAGAAATCAAAACTTCGCATTCCATCTTGTCCAAGCCTCCCTCTTCAATCTGCTCTTCAGTACATCATGTCTGAAATCGGAAAAGCTCATTTACCCAAGTAAGATTTTGAGGTGGTCGAGGTGGCTCCCAGGCCTATGTATTCGTGATCAGGATGCTCTGGGTATCACAATTATTTATATATTACTTTCTTTTCAGGCTTATTGTTGAAAATCTGATGGAAAAAATTGTTCCCGTTCTTCTCGATTGCTATAACCCGGAGCAGCAATTGTGTCAGTCGCATTCCATCCAGAGCCTTTTCGACGTCCAATATATTGCCGCTCAATTCATCCCTTTGACGAATAAAGATCTCAATGCACTTTGCGATGATAAAATTTTAAAATTGAAAAACACGATCGATCCAATCGATTTGGAAGTTTTTTCCCCTTTTATGCGTTCCAATATCAAGTCAGCAATGGTTAAGATACAAGTAAGCTCATTTCTTCCATTTTGGATCTCTTTAACCACCTTTCTTTTCCTTTTCAAGGGCATGTTTGGACTTACATTTCATTCTGAGGAGACAAACGTGAAAAGAACCGATGAAGCTTGCATCCTCGCCTTGAGCAAATCTGCCTCCAACATCTGGTTTCCTGTTTTACCCATAACGAATCCTTCAAATCGCATTTTTCAATCAAACAAACCAAAAGTAAGATTTTTATCATAAATATTTCAATAATAAATTATTTTTTTACAGCCTCTCAAACCGGAAAGTTTGACTGTTCAAGCAAAAGCACCAAGTTCGCCGTTTTTCTACGAATGGTTCACATAATAGCATAATTTTCATGTATTAAATATTTATTTTTATTATTAAATAATATATTCTGCATTTCTCCTTTATTTTTTTTCTTGATTTCACATTTTTATCCAGACTTCGCTTCAATACTTCCATGACTGCTATTGGCTTCAGCGTCATTTTTTTCCCTCTGGGGCGTCTATTGTTAGTTATTCAGTATTGCACTAGGTTTCTAATGGTATAGGTTCAGAATAAAACTTTTTATCAGTGATAAATAGCGAAAACAAATCGAGAATTTTCTTGCGAGTGAATTTGCGTCCAGGGAATGAAACATGAAAGACTGGCTTAGCACTGAATGCCGAATGGACTTTAACCCTTTTTGAAAGCTCGAAAGACTAATTTTAGACGGAATTCGGCAACTAAAATTAATTTTTTATCTGTATTTCAATATTCGGCCAAACGTTCGGCGAACATGTTACGGCATAATGGTGTATGTCAAAAGGAATAGAAGCATAATTTATAAATAAAGAGGCTTTTTGGTGGAGTTTCCCTTGGACTTTCACCCTTTTTAAACTAAAATGCCACTTTTGCAAAGCATGAAACGAAAATGAAAACTAGAAAGCCAGTTTCTTGGTAGAAATGTGGTATTTGACAAAAAACAACTAATTCAACGTCCAAATACTCCACAGTCTACCGAAGTAGATAAAGACCATTTTTAAACCACCCTTCTCCTAAAAGTATCAAATATCACTCATGGAAGAGACCAAAGTGCATCAATACTTCCAAACTCCTAAAAACTAAAATAAGACATTTTTAATTTAAAAACCAAGGTATCCAGCCAAAATATATCAAAATTTGCCTTCAAAGTTATAAAATATGTTGAAAACAATTCTCCAAACCAAATATAAATACGAGATTTTTTTAAATCCTTCGTTCTAGCGATAGGAACATACTATATTTATTAGTTTTATTAAAAAACCGTCGAAAATTAGTTATAATTTTATCAAATAATCATGAATTAACTAAACTTAAATTTTTAAATTTATATTTCCTTCTTTTTCGTAATTACGACTAAAAAATTCGGCAGACGGCGACATTTTTTTTGACGTCACGTAAAATCTCGAGGTGGACAGAATAATCGATTCTATCGATACAAACTCTCAATAAAACTGATTTTATTCAACATTTAAAAGATAGTATTTAGTTATTTATAGTTTTTGTGACGTTTAAATTTTTTTAAAGCATATTTATTGAAGAAAATAACGGAAATATGCTTAAAAAGCTTGAAATATCGAGTTTTTCTCGACTTGATTTTGATCAAAGAGGCATAAGTGACTCCCGATTTGTGGAACGCCATTTTTTTTTCTCATTCCAACGCCGGCAGACGAGGCTTCAACATCTTCCTTGCTCTCGCATCAGTTTTGAATTTTCATCCCCTGCTTCTTGTACGTTTTATTAAGTATTTAATTAACATTAATTAATTTATATTAATAATAATTTAGAAACTAATATTTCTTTTTTAACAATTTTTCAAAAATAAATCTTGAAATAAATTAAAGAAAAATAAGTTAATAATAATTTAATTTTAAGAAAAGAAATTTAGGTTTTTGTAAAATATGTTATTTATTAATTTAAAAATGGGTAATTTTTTTAAAATTCCGTCAAAAGTGAGTTTTTATTAACCCTCCCCTGAATCCAAACACAAACGCAAATAAACATTTTTATTTATTTTAGCTTTCCAATTAATTTCTTTAGTCAATTTTTTTTTAAATTTAGTTTCTTTTCGAGGCCAAAAAATGTCGGAATAATCATATTGATAGTTTCATATTTTTTTATGATTTTTTCCCCTTTTTTTCCGCGGAATAGGTGGCAGTAGCGTCGCGCGGAAATATACAAAATATCCGAATCCGAATCGTCCATTTTGAATTTTAGCTTTTGGATGAAAACTCATCGTGAAACATCGCCATTATTACTGAACTTTGAGAACTTTTTTCTCGCTCCAAGGATACTTCAACATGGAAATGATTATTTTATTTTATTTCTCCTTTTAAAACTAAGGTATTTATTTATAATTTATTAATTTTTTTAAATCCTGTACTTATCAATTCCACTGCCACCTTTCACCGGCAAGTTTCGCCACCACCTTTCACCGCCGCCTTCCACGGCCACTTCCCACTTCCACCGGCAACTTTCACTGCTTACCACTTCCACCGGTAACTTCCACTGTCGTCTGCCTCCTTCTGCCTCCTCCCCCATCTTCCACCCGCTCCCCACTTCTCCTACCACTTCCCTACTCTCCCATCACCTCCACACCCTCCCATCACCTCCCCACCCTCCCATCAACTCCCCACCCTCCCATCATTTCCACACCCTCCCATTACCTCCCATCACCTCCCCACCCTCACATCACCTCCCCACTCTCACATCACCACCCCACTCTCACATCACCTCCCTCTTCCCCCCATCCCAAGCTCCCACCAGATCCCCTCTCTCTCTCTCATCACCCTCACATCCCACACCCAACCACCACCACCACCTCCCCTCATTTATCTCCACCCCTACCTCATCGACCCTCACCTCACCTCCTCTAATCTCCCATCACCTCCCCACTCTCGCATCACCTCCACACCCTCCCATCATCTCCCCACCCTCACATCACCTCCCCACTCTCACATCACCACCCCACTCTCACATCACCTCCCTCTTCCCCCCATCCCAAGCTCCCACCAGATCCCCTCTCTCTCTCTCTCTCTCTCTTCATCACCCTCACATCTCACACCCAACCACCACCACCACCACCTCCCCTCACTCATCTCCACCCCTACCTCCTCTAATCTCCCATCACCCCCCCACTCTCCTTCTTATTTTATCTCTGTATATAATATTAATATTTTATCTCTGTAATATTAAGATATTAAAAAACATATGACATGGTTTCACAATTTTAAAATTTTTATTTTTCAGCTACTGAATGACAATATTATGAAGACTCATTACTAGGTCGTAAGGTATGTGGTAGTCAACCAGCTAGGTGTGGTAAATTCAACCTGGATCACAGCATCTGACATGCTTTCTACTTGTCGATGCAGTGAGAACCAGCTTGGTGTGGCAGATTAACCCAAGAGCGTCTGACCTTGAAAATTGTAAGATGTAAAATATCTCGCTAATTTTAATTTTGAAATCGTTTTAGCTGAAGATCTTCAGGAGAGAGCCCACCAAGATCCATCAATGGACTAGACAGCTGGAATTTGGTAAAATTTATAGGTAAAACCTGTTATATGATACAGAAACGTTTTTCAAATTTCAAATCCAGTCTTATGTTTTTCGATTTAGCGGTTACAATAAAAAGTTCGAGACCTTTGAAGATAAAATAATTTCGTCTGGCATTCCACAAGGTTTGGAAGATTCAAGCACCTCATTATTAAGTTTCTGGTTAGTATTATGATAATTATTTCATTAGTTCTAAAATAATATTTCAGTTTTGAGGATTCTCAGACCAGCTAGCACCTTCTGCAGTTCATTTCTTTGATCGGAGCAAGCTGAAACTTAAAGATAAGTGATACGATTTTTTTCTTAGTTTTTAACCTCATTAGTTTCTATTCCCAACATTTTTTTCACTTGCGACTATAGAGAAGGCCCCTTGCCTCATCCCTCTGGGTTAGGTGGGATAGTCAAGCCCTTGCCTCTCCCCCCTCGGGTTTGTTTACCATGTTATTTTCAGGATCTCCATGGTGTTATTGCCATGAATGCATTATTTCACTATAGTAGTCCTGTTATACTATAGGAGTCCCCTTGCCTCTCCCCCCTGGGGGTTTGTTTACCATGTTATTTTCAGGGTCTCCATGGCGGTTCTTGCCATGAATATGTAATGTCTGATCATAAGACATTTTTGGTGTGTATCCCCACCACAGTAGATACTGTTCTACCATTTCAGGCCTCATCCCCCTGGGGTTTTGTACATGTTATTTACAATTTCTCCACACATTATTTTTATATGAAAATATTCTTTTTCTACCATCTTATTTCTGTACTCAGTATTTCGAACGTGGGTCACCAATTTTGTAGTTGTTTGCTACAATAAATTTTATGTGTGTGGATTTGAATTAACTAAAGCAAAATTTTGGTTTAAAAAAACCTCGAAATCAACATTTTTATGAAGCCTAATTTTTGTACAAAAACCTCAAAATAACCATTTAAAAAGCCAAAGTTTCGTCAAAAACCTAAAAATCAACATTTTTAAAACCCAATTTTAGTCAAAAAAAAAAAAAAAAAAAAAAAAAAAAAAAAAAAACTTCAAAATTAACGTTTATGATGCCTAATTTTCGTCCAAAAACCTCAAAATCAACTTTAAATTAACAATTTTTTGTCAAAACCTCCGAAACATGGTTATAAGAGCAAAAAATTTTTTTTTTTGTCAAAAAATCTCAAAATCAACGTTTTAAGTGCAATTTCTTTCGTCAAAAACCTCAAAATCAACATTTTAAAACCCAAATTTCCTTCAAAAACCTCAAAGTTAACATTCAGAACATTTGGGGGAGGGTTCATTTGTTTAAAAGGGGGCGCACTGTGAAAAAGTTTGGGAACCTCTGTTTTTAATGAATATATTTTTCTAAGGCAATTTTCTGTCAAAATTTTCTGCGAACCCCCCACCCCCCCATAACCATGTGCCCCCTTAACTAAAAACCCACCCACACTCTAAGGTCCCTGTCCGCCCCTGAAATCAAGGATTAAAATTTTCTCATACATACTTTATTTTTTTATATATACATAGGAAGTATTATTCTTCTCAACGTCGCTTTAAAATACTTGTTGTGGTATTTCGAAGTTCGTCGTCGTGCAGAACTTCTGTGAGCCTAAAGCGACTAGTAAATGCTTTAAATAAAATTGTACGTCTTTAAATATTTAAGTATATTTTCCGACTTCTTTTTATTACATATGTATTTCTACATATGTTTGTATCAGGGCGTTGTCCGCTACAAGCCGCTAGGGCTCAGTGATGACTATCGCTTCTGGGTCTATCCTCACTCGATTGGCCGAAGTTGGAGAATCGCTTGTCGATGTCGAGGGGGCTTCTTTTTTCTTTCCTTTCTCGCCCTCCGCTTCTGTTTTGCCTCCCGAGTATCTCTTTTCAATTTCAGCGGAGGCCAATTTGCTTCCATCATTAATAATAAATAAAAATAAAATAAATATCAATGTCACCGACTTGTTTTTGCATTTTCGTGACACCTTTACATCCAACCACCAACTCAATGGTGTCGTGGACGAGTGTGCTTTACCCTTGATATTTATTATATTAACGAGGCGACTTACGAAAAAAGGTTGAGGCGCTCGGAAGATCTGAACCCGGGTCCCCCGCATCAAAGCCTAACACACTAACGACATCGCCACACCGCGCCTCTAGTGGGAACACTATTTTGACTCTCTGACGATTCCATTATCCGTTCTTAGTAATTAGTGCCGCTTTAATAACAAATAGAAACAGACTGATCTTCACCGGATTTTTTTTTCTTTTGTTTGTAAACTGAAATTAAATCATACGTTTTTATTATTAAAAAAAAAAAAAAAAAAAAAAAAATCCTCGAACCAGCCTCGAAAAGCAGCAAATTTCCTCCTGAATAACCTAAGCAAATCCCATCCTTGATATCCTGATCCCCCTCCGCAATCGATTTTGTCGATTTTTAAGCATATTTCATTAAACTAATTAGAAAAGGCATTACCTATAGTTAATCATTATAGCTTTCTGCTTTTCAAAGTGTGAAGTCGGCTATTCAGGTCACTGCTTTATTCTTCTGTTTGCTTAGGTTTTGGCTGCTTCAGTATCTTCTATGTTGGTTTTGGTTTTCTTATGTTGTTCCTCTTTTTGTATTCTGTTGGCATATATTGGCTTCTCCAGTCCATTGCCTACATGATTTCTTTCTGTAGGATTTAGATCAAGATATTGATCTTTTTCACCAGTTCCTCAGCCATTTTTTGTCGCACTATCATTCTTTCGTGTCATAAATTCGTTCTAGCTATATATGCAGCATAAATTCAGACTCTGTGTCTGTGCTGACTATATCATCGGACATTAAAATACCAGCATCCTGAGATAGCAGAACTTCTTGCTAGAATGCTTCTATTCATGCCCATCTATATGCCATCTCTAGGCCAAATTCATTGGCTTCTCTAGGACATTTTCTCATAGGACATAATCTCACGTGTTCAAATCACATCGGGGTCACCAGTTAGTTTGTATTCTCTAACAAAATAAACGTGTAGCTTCGTTTTATATTTTTTCGACAAAATTTTATTCAGCTGATGCTAAATATATCGTAATACGTACAGCTTAAGTATTCGATGAACTCTGAGTACATATCCTTGGCGTTATTTTCATGGAAAAACTCGTTAATGTTCATAATATGTCTATTTTCACCTGATTTTATGTGATATGAGAATATGGGCACTGTATTTCCTATTGTCCAACTTCCGCGGTCGCCATTGCTTCTATTTGTTTTTCTATTCTTCTATTTGTATATCATTTGTTTCTATTTATTTATCTAGTATCTGGATATGTCCATCTCATTCACATAGATCAGAAGTCACCCATCCACATTCTAACCCACGCCGGTGAGGAAAAAAGGAAACCAAAATACCTACCAAATTTATAGGTTCGGTTGTAATTTCTCGGATAATCTCGTTTCCAGGTTACTTTCAAAATGTTTTCAATCCCTGGACTTAATTTAATCAAATGCCTACACGCTACCCTATTGTCTAATAAGCAATAATTTTATCTAAACCCATTACTAAAACCTATTACCTAAAATACTTACAGGTTAAGTATTCCATGAATTTTGAATACATGTCTTTTGCATTGTTTTCATGGAAAAACTTGTTAATGTTCATAAGTCTATTTTGAATTTTCACCTTATTTTATGAGATATTAATATGGGCAATTTTTTTTGCAAAAGGTTTTATTTTTAGGTTATCTTTTTTGTTGTTTGTACATTGCTTATTCTTTATCTTGCCATTCATTGGCTTTGTATGCGGTTCATGTGTTTCCACTGATGATATATATCTAGTACATAGCTGGATATCTCCATCTCATGGATCAGGAGTCACCCATCCACATTCTAATTCAAGCCGGCGTTGCTTAACTTAGGGGATAATTTTACTTCCATGTGACTTATATGTGGTTTTGCACTCCTGGGCGAAGTTACGCCAAACGCCTCACACGCTACCCCTGCATCCTGATTTTAAGTTTTGTTTTGTGTTTATTTTGTCTTCTTGTTGTCGTTGTCTTATTTTTGCGTCGTTAAAGGTTTTGTATCTCGAGTTTGTTTTGTCTTCCTGTTGTCGCCAAAGGATTGTCATTTAGGTCGTTGGTTTGTCTGCTTCCATTCAAGCCTGTCACTAATTATTATGTCACTAATTATTTTTATATTATGATACATTATTCAAGTTTTATTCTTCCCGACCCCGACGTCGCTTCAAAATGCTTGTGGTCTTATTACGAAGCTCGTCGTCGTGCGGCACTTCTGTGAGCCGCTCTGCATCAGTGATGACTATAGCTTCGGGATCTATGATCTATGTGGTTTTCAATCCCAGGACTTAGTTTAACCAAATGCCTACTTGCTACCCAGTATCAATCGACCGTGGTTGTCTGTTCTCCCATTATTCTTCATCCCACTCCTGGGTTTTTGGCATTTATTGCCTTTTCTAAGTCATATATATATATTTTTTTTTTTTAATATGAAAACTTTATTGTAATAATTTTATTATTACTTGTTGTAATTTCGGGGATAATTACAACTTCCAAGTGATTTTGATGCGTTTTCCACTCCTGGGCGAAGTTACGCCAAACGCCTCACACGCTACCCCTGCATCCTGATTTTAGGTTTTGTTTTGTGTTTATTTTGTCTTCTTGTTGTCGTTGTCTTATTTTTGCGTCGTTAAAGGTTTTGTATCTCGAGTTTGTTTTGTCTTCCTGTTGTCGCCAAAGGATTGTCATTTAGGTCGTTGGTTTGTCTGCTTCCATTCAAGCCTGTCACTAATTATTATGTCACTAATTATTTTTATATTATGATACATTATTCAAGTTTTATTCTTCCCGACCCCGACGTCGCTTCAAAATGCTTGTGGTCTTATTACGAAGCTCGTCGTCGTGCGGCACTTCTGTGAGCCGCTCTGCATCAGTGATGACTATAGCTTCGGGATCTATCCTGACTGCCGCCGTTGGAGAATCGCTTGTAGATGATAAGGGGGCTTCTTTTTTCTTTCCTTTCTCACCCTCCGCGGATTTCGTTTGGCCTCCCGAGTATCTTTTCTCAGTCTCCGCCGAGGCCAACTTCGTTCCATCATGAGTGGGGACACTTTCGCTACTCTCTGACGATTCCATTATCCGTGTGCCGTGATGAGGTTTTTGGTGCGTTTTGAATTCCAGGATGTGGTAATTTTTTAATAATTGTCTCTATCTGAGCTTATCTGCTCAGCTCCTTAATTCAATTCTGCACCACAATGTGATCAGACATAAGTGTTCAGATTTTGTCTTCCTCGTAATTGGGTGACCATATGCCAAGAAGAGACCCTTTACTCTCATGGTAAAGATTAAGAGTCTTTTCCTCAAAGAGTCGCGAAGTTGCTAATCTCATCAACTTGTGCAGCCCATTTCTTTTAAACTATAGAAAACTACTATGGTAGATTAGGCTATAAAATATTAAATAATATATATAAATATCGATGTCATTGTCTTATTTTAAGCATTTTAGTGACAAGTGCTTTTCGTCCAAATACCAAATTTATAGGTTCGGTTGTAATTTCTTGGATAATCTCGTTTCCAGGTTACTTTCAAAATGTTTTCCATCCCTGGACTTAATTTAACCAAATGCCTTCACGATACCCTAATGTCTAATAAGCAATACCTTATTTTATGAGGTATTCATTTGTAAAAGGTTTTATGTTTTCTTTTTTGTTTGTTCAGTGCTTTGTCTTTCTCTGGCCATTCATTGGCTTTGTATGCGGTTCACGTGTTTCCACTGATGATATATATCTAGTACATATCTCCATCTCATGGATCAGGAGTCACCCATCCACATTCTAACGAAGTGATCTAATGGAAACCGAAACATATAGCTTCGGTTGTAATTTCTTGGATAATATCGTTTCCAGGTTACTTCTATGTGGTTTTCAATCCCAGGACTTAGTTTAACCAAATGCCTACTTGCTACCCAGTATCAATCGACCGTGGTTGTCTGTTCTCCCATTATTCTTCATCCCACTCCTGGGTTTTTGGCATTTATTGCCTTTTCTAAGTCATATATATATATTTTTTTTTTAATATGAAAACTTTATTGTAATAATTTTATTATTACTTGTTGTAATTTCGGGGATAATTACAACTTCCAAGTGATTTTGATGCGTTTTCCACTCCTGGGCGAAGTTACGCCAAACGCCTCACACGCTACCCCTGCATCCTGATTTTAGGTTTTGTTTTGTGTTTATTTCGTCTTCTTGTTGTCGTTGTCTTATTTTTGCGTCGTTAAAGGTTTTGTATCTCGAGTTTGTTTTGTCTTCCTGTTGTCGCCAAAGGATTGTCATTTAGGTCGTTGGTTTGTCTGCTTCCATTCAAGCCTGTCACTAATTATTATGTCACTAATTATTTTTATATTATGATACATTATTCAAGTTTTATTCTTCCCGACCCCGACGTCGCTTCAAAATGCTTGTGGTCTTATTACGAAGCTCGTCGTCGTGCGGCACTTCTGTGAGCCGCTCTGCATCAGTGATGACTATAGCTTCGGGATCTATCCTGACTGCCGCCGTTGGAGAATCGCTTGTAGATGATAAGGGGGCTTCTTTTTTCTTTCCTTTCTCACCCTCCGCGGATTTCGTTTGGCCTCCCGAGTATCTTTTCTCAGTCTCCGCCGAGGCCAACTTCGTTCCATCATGAGTGGGGACACTTTCGCTACTCTCTGACGATTCCATTATCCGTGTGCCGTGATGAGGTTTTTGGTGCGTTTTGAATTCCAGGATGTGGTAATTTTTTAATAATTGTCTCTATCTGAGCTTATCTGCTCAGCTCCTTAATTCAATTCTGCACCACAATGTGATCAGACATAAGTGTTCAGATTTTGTCTTCCTCGTAATTGGGTGACCATATGCCAAGAAGAGACCCTTTACTCTCATGGTAAAGATTAAGAGTCTTTTCCTCAAAGAGTCGCGAAGTTGCTAATCTCATCAACTTGTGCAGCCCATTTCTTTTAAACTATAGAAAACTACTATGGTAGATTAGGCTATAAAATATTAAATAATATATATAAATATCGATGTCATTGTCTTATTTTAAGCATTTTAGTGACAAGTGCTTTTCGTCCAAATACCAAATTTATAGGTTCGGTTGTAATTTCTTGGATAATCTCGTTTCCAGGTTACTTTCAAAATGTTTTCCATCCCTGGACTTAATTTAACCAAATGCCTTCACGATACCCTAATGTCTAATAAGCAATACCTTATTTTATGAGGTATTCATTTGTAAAAGGTTTTATGTTTTCTTTTTTGTTTGTTCAGTGCTTTGTCTTTCTCTGGCCATTCATTGGCTTTGTATGCGGTTCACGTGTTTCCACTGATGATATATATCTAGTACATATCTCCATCTCATGGATCAGGAGTCACCCATCCACATTCTAACGAAGTGATCTAATGGAAACCGAAACATATAGCTTCGGTTGTAATTTCTTGGATAATATCGTTTCCAGGTTACTTCTATGTGGTTTTCAATCCCAGGACTTAGTTTAACCAAATGCCTACTTGCTACCCAGTATCAATCGACCGTGGTTGTCTGTTCTCCCATTATTCTTCATCCCACTCCTGGGTTTTTGGCATTTATTGCCTTTTCTAAGTCATATATATATATTTTTTTTTTTAATATGAAAACTTTATTGTAATAATTTTATTATTACTTGTTGTAATTTCGGGGATAATTACAACTTCCAAGTGATTTTGATGCGTTTTCCACTCCTGGGCGAAGTTACGCCAAACGCCTCACACGCTACCCCTGCATCCTGATTTTAGGTTTTGTTTTGTGTTTATTTCGTCTTCTTGTTGTCGTTGTCTTATTTTTGCGTCGTTAAAGGTTTTGTATCTCGAGTTTGTTTTGTCTTCCTGTTGTCGCCAAAGGATTGTCATTTAGGTCGTTGGTTTGTCTGCTTCCATTCAAGCCTGTCACTAATTATTATGTCACTAATTATTTTTATATTATGATACATTATTCAAGTTTTATTCTTCCCGACCCCGACGTCGCTTCAAAATGCTTGTGGTCTTATTACGAAGCTCGTCGTCGTGCGGCACTTCTGTGAGCCGCTCTGCATCAGTGATGACTATAGCTTCGGGATCTATCCTGACTGCCGCCGTTGGAGAATCGCTTGTAGATGATAAGGGGGCTTCTTTTTTCTTTCCTTTCTCACCCTCCGCGGATTTCGTTTGGCCTCCCGAGTATCTTTTCTCAGTCTCCGCCGAGGCCAACTTCGTTCCATCATGAGTGGGGACACTTTCGCTACTCTCTGACGATTCCATTATCCGTGTGCCGTGATGAGGTTTTTGGTGCGTTTTGAATTCCAGGAATGTGGTAATTTTTTAATAATTGTCTCTATCTGAGCTTATCTGCTCAGCTCCTTAATTCAATTCTGCACCACAATGTGATCAGACATAAGTGTTCAGATTTTGTCTTCCTCGTAATTGGGTGACCATATGCCAAGAAGAGACCCTTTACTCTCATGGTAAAGATTAAGAGTCTTTTCCTCAAAGAGTCGCGAAGTTGCTAATCTCATCAACTTGTGCAGCCCATTTCTTTTAAACTATAGAAAACTACTATGGTAGATTAGGCTATAAAATATTAAATAATATATATAAATATCGATGTCATTGTCTTATTTTAAGCATTTTAGTGACAAGTGCTTTTCGTCCAAATACCAAATTTATAGGTTCGGTTGTAATTTCTTGGATAATCTCGTTTCCAGGTTACTTTCAAAATGTTTTCCATCCCTGGACTTAATTTAACCAAATGCCTTCACGATACCCTAATGTCTAATAAGCAATACCTTATTTTATGAGGTATTCATTTGTAAAAGGTTTTATGTTTTCTTTTTGTTTGTTCAGTGCTTTGTCTTTCTCTGGCCATTCATTGGCTTTGTATGCGGTTCACGTGTTTCCACTGATGATATATATCTAGTACATATCTCCATCTCATGGATCAGGAGTCACCCATCCACATTCTAACGAAGTGATCTAATGGAAACCGAAACATATAGCTTCGGTTGTAATTTCTTGGATAATATCGTTTCCAGGTTACTTCTATGTGGTTTTCAATCCCAGGACTTAGTTTAACCAAATGCCTACTTGCTACCCAGTATCAATCGACCGTGGTTGTCTGTTCTCCCATTATTCTTCATCCCACTCCTGGGTTTTTGGCATTTATTGCCTTTTCTAAGTCATATATATATATTTTTTTTTTTAATATGAAAACTTTATTGTAATAATTTTATTATTACTTGTTGTAATTTCGGGGATAATTACAACTTCCAAGTGATTTTGATGCGTTTTCCACTCCTGGGCGAAGTTACGCCAAACGCCTCACACGCTACCCCTGCATCCTGATTTTAGGTTTTGTTTTGTGTTTATTTCGTCTTCTTGTTGTCGTTGTCTTATTTTTGCGTCGTTAAAGGTTTTGTATCTCGAGTTTGTTTTGTCTTCCTGTTGTCGCCAAAGGATTGTCATTTAGGTCGTTGGTTTGTCTGCTTCCATTCAAGCCTGTCACTAATTATTATGTCACTAATTATTTTTATATTATGATACATTATTCAAGTTTTATTCTTCCCGACCCCGACGTCGCTTCAAAATGCTTGTGGTCTTATTACGAAGCTCGTCGTCGTGCGGCACTTCTGTGAGCCGCTCTGCATCAGTGATGACTATAGCTTCGGGATCTATCCTGACTGCCGCCGTTGGAGAATCGCTTGTAGATGATAAGGGGGCTTCTTTTTTCTTTCCTTTCTCACCCTCCGCGGATTTCGTTTGGCCTCCCGAGTATCTTTTCTCAGTCTCCGCCGAGGCCAACTTCGTTCCATCATGAGTGGGGACACTTTCGCTACTCTCTGACGATTCCATTATCCGTGTGCCGTGATGAGGTTTTTGGTGCGTTTTGAATTCCAGGATGTGGTAATTTTTTAATAATTGTCTCTATCTGAGCTTATCTGCTCAGCTCCTTAATTCAATTCTGCACCACAATGTGATCAGACATAAGTGTTCAGATTTTGTCTTCCTCGTAATTGGGTGACCATATGCCAAGAAGAGACCCTTTACTCTCATGGTAAAGATTAAGAGTCTTTTCCTCAAAGAGTCGCTTAGTTGCTAATCTCATCAACTTGTGCAGCCCATTTCTTTTAAACTATAGAAAACTACTATGGTAGATTAGGCTATAAAATATTAAATAATATATATAAATATCGATGTCATTGTCTTATTTTAAGCATTTTAGTGACAAGTGCTTTTCGTCCAAATACCAAATTTATAGGTTCGGTTGTAATTTCTTGGATAATCTCGTTTCCAGGTTACTTTCAAAATGTTTTCCATCCCTGGACTTAATTTAACCAAATGCCTTCACGATACCCTAATGTCTAATAAGCAATACCTTATTTTATGAGGTATTCATTTGTAAAAGGTTTTATGTTTTATTTTTTGTTTGTTCAGTGCTTTGTCTTTCTTTGGCCATTCATTGGCTTTGTATGCGGTTCACGTGTTTCTACTGATGGCATTTATCTAGTACATAGCTAGATATCTCCATCTCATGGATCAGGAGTCACCCATCCACATTCTAACGAAGTGATCTAATGGAAACCGAAACATATAGCTTCGGTTGTAATTTCTTGGATAATATCGTTTCCAGGTTACTTCTATGTGGTTTTCAATCCCAGGACTTAGTTTAACCAAATGCCTACTTGCTACCCAGTATCAATCGACCGTGGTTGTCTGTTCTCCCATTATTCTTCATCCCACTCCTGGGTTTTTGGCATTTATTGCCTTTTCTAAGTCATATATATATATTTTTTTTTTTAATATGAAAACTTTATTGTAATAATTTTATTATTACTTGTTGTAATTTCGGGGATAATTACAACTTCCAAGTGATTTTGATGCGTTTTCCACTCCTGGGCGAAGTTACGCCAAACGCCTCACACGCTACCCCTGCATCCTGATTTTAGGTTTTGTTTTGTGTTTATTTCGTCTTCTTGTTGTCGTTGTCTTATTTTTGCGTCGTTAAAGGTTTTGTATCTCGAGTTTGTTTTGTCTTCCTGTTGTCGCCAAAGGATTGTCATTTAGGTCGTTGGTTTGTCTGCTTCCATTCAAGCCTGTCACTAATTATTATGTCACTAATTATTTTTATATTATGATACATTATTCAAGTTTTATTCTTCCCGACCCCGACGTCGCTTCAAAATGCTTGTGGTCTTATTACGAAGCTCGTCGTCGTGCGGCACTTCTGTGAGCCGCTCTGCATCAGTGATGACTATAGCTTCGGGATCTATCCTGACTGCCGCCGTTGGAGAATCGCTTGTAGATGATAAGGGGGCTTCTTTTTTCTTTCCTTTCTCACCCTCCGCGGATTTCGTTTGGCCTCCCGAGTATCTTTTCTCAGTCTCCGCCGAGGCCAACTTCGTTCCATCATGAGTGGGGACACTTTCGCTACTCTCTGACGATTCCATTATCCGTGTGCCGTGATGAGGTTTTTGGTGCGTTTTGAATTCCAGGATGTGGTAATTTTTTAATAATTGTCTCTATCTGAGCTTATCTGCTCAGCTCCTTAATTCAATTCTGCACCACAATGTGATCAGACATAAGTGTTCAGATTTTGTCTTCCTCGTAATTGGGTGACCATATGCCAAGAAGAGACCCTTTACTCTCATGGTAAAGATTAAGAGTCTTTTCCTCAAAGAGTCGCGAAGTTGCTAATCTCATCAACTTGTGCAGCCCATTTCTTTTAAACTATAGAAAACTACTATGGTAGATTAGGCTATAAAATATTAAATAATATATATAAATATCGATGTCATTGTCTTATTTTAAGCATTTTAGTGACAAGTGCTTTTCGTCCAAATACCAAATTTATAGGTTCGGTTGTAATTTCTTGGATAATCTCGTTTCCAGGTTACTTTCAAAATGTTTTCCATCCCTGGACTTAATTTAACCAAATGCCTTCACGATACCCTAATGTCTAATAAGCAATACCTTATTTTATGAGGTATTCATTTGTAAAAGGTTTTATGTTTTCTTTTTTGTTTGTTCAGTGCTTTGTCTTTCTCTGGCCATTCATTGGCTTTGTATGCGGTTCACGTGTTTCCACTGATGATATATATCTAGTACATATCTCCATCTCCTGGATCAGGAGTCACCCATCCACATTCTAACGAAGTGATCTAATGGAAACCGAAACATATAGCTTCGGTTGTAATTTCTTGGATAATATCGTTTCCAGGTTACTTCTATGTGGTTTTCAATCCCAGGACTTAGTTTAACCAAATGCCTACTTGCTACCCAGTATCAATCGACCGTGGTTGTCTGTTCTCCCATTATTCTTCATCCCACTCCTGGGTTTTTGGCATTTATTGCCTTTTCTAAGTCATATATATATATATATATTTTTTTTTAAATATGAAAACTTTATTGTAATAATTTTATTAATACTTGTTGTAATTTCGGGGATAATTACAACTTCCAAGTGATTTTGATGCGTTTTCCACTCCTGGGCGAAGTTACGCCAAACGCCTCACACGCTACCCCTGCATCCTGATTTTAGGTTTTGTTTTGTGTTTATTTTGTCTTCTTGTTGTCGTTGTCTTATTTTTGCGTCGTTAAAGGTTTTGTATCTCGAGTTTGTTTTGTCTTCCTGTTGTCGCCAAAGGATTGTCATTTAGGTCGTTGGTTTGTCTGCTTCCATTCAAGCCTGTCACTAATTATTATGTCACTAATTATTTTTATATTATGATACATTATTCAAGTTTTATTCTTCCCGACCCCGACGTCGCTTCAAAATGCTTGTGGTCTTATTACGAAGCTCGTCGTCGTGCGGCACTTCTGTGAGCCGCTCTGCATCAGTGATGACTATAGCTTCGGGATCTATCCTGACTGCCGCCGTTGGAGAATCGCTTGTAGATGATAAGGGGGCTTCTTTTTTCTTTCCTTTCTCACCCTCCGCGGATTTCGTTTGGCCTCCCGAGTATCTTTTCTCAGTCTCCGCCGAGGCCAACTTCGTTCCATCATGAGTGGGGACACTTTCGCTACTCTCTGACGATTCCATTATCCGTGTGCCGTGATGAGGTTTTTGGTGCGTTTTGAATTCCAGGATGTGGTAATTTTTTAATAATTGTCTCTATCTGAGCTTATCTGCTCAGCTCCTTAATTCAATTCTGCACCACAATGTGATCAGACATAAGTGTTCAGATTTTGTCTTCCTCGTAATTGGGTGACCATATGCCAAGAAGAGACCCTTTACTCTCATGGTAAAGATTAAGAGTCTTTTCCTCAAAGAGTCGCGAAGTTGCTAATCTCATCAACTTGTGCAGCCCATTTCTTTTAAACTATAGAAAACTACTATGGTAGATTAGGCTATAAAATATTAAATAATATATATAAATATCGATGTCATTGTCTTATTTTAAGCATTTTAGTGACAAGTGCTTTTCGTCCAAATACCAAATTTATAGGTTCGGTTGTAATTTCTTGGATAATCTCGTTTCCAGGTTACTTTCAAAATGTTTTCCATCCCTGGACTTAATTTAACCAAATGCCTTCACGATACCCTAATGTCTAATAAGCAATACCTTATTTTATGAGGTATTCATTTGTAAAAGGTTTTATGTTTTCTTTTTTGTTTGTTCAGTGCTTTGTCTTTCTTTGGCCATTCATTGGCTTTGTATGCGGTTCACGTGTTTCTACTGATGGCATTTATCTAGTACATAGCTAGATATCTCCATCTCATGGATCAGGAGTCACCCATCCACATTCTAACGAAGTGATCTAATGGAAACCGAAACATATAGCTTCGGTTGTAATTTCTTGGATAATATCGTTTCCAGGTTACTTCTATGTGGTTTTCAATCCCAGGACTTAGTTTAACCAAATGCCTACTTGCTACCCAGTATCAATCGACCGTGGTTGTCTGTTCTCCCATTATTCTTCATCCCACTCCTGGGTTTTTGGCATTTATTGCCTTTTCTAAGTCATATATATATATATATTTTTTTTTAAATATGAAAACTTTATTGTAATAATTTTATTATTACTTGTTGTAATTTCGGGGATAATTTTTACTTCCAAATTATTTTGATGCGGTTTTCCACTCCTGGGCGAAGTTACGCCAAACGCCTCACACGCTACCCCTGCTGATTTTAGGTTTTGTTTTGTGTTTATTTCGTCTTCTTGTTGTCGTTGTCTTATTTTTGCGTCGTTAAAGGTTTTGTATCTTGAGTTTGTTTTGTCTTCCTGTTGTTGCCAAAGGATTGTCATTTAGGTTGTGTTAGTTTGTCTGCTTCCATTGAAGCCTGTCACTAATTAGATAATAAGGTTTTCGGTGCAGCCCACTTGAAGACCAGGTCCAGGTCTGCTTTTCGTCCAAATACCAAATTGGAGTCACCCATCCACATTCTAACCCAAGCCTAACGGAAACCGAAATACCAATTTTATAGCTTCAATTGTAATTTCTTGGATAATCTTCTAGGGTACTTTCAAAATGTTTTCAATCCCTGGACTTAGTTTAACCAAATGCTTACATGCTAACCCGTTGCCATCGACCCTGCCTGCAGATTTTAGGTTTTGTGTTTATTTCATCTTCTTGTTGTCGTAGCCTTGCATTTGTGTAGTTTTAGCTTTTGTATCAAGTTTGTTTTGTCGCCAAAGGCTTGTCATTTAGGTTGTGATAGTTTGCTTCCATTCAAGCTTGTCACTAATTAGATGATAAGGTTTTTGGTACGTTTTGAGTGCCTCATTAAATTCTTCTTCATTTGTTTTTGTTTTTTTTTGCTCCATTTTCGTTTTTCTTTGTATCTTGTATTTGGTTTTCTTTTTGTTGTTGGTTCGTTTTGGTTTCCCTGGGTCATTGCTTTATTATGTTTCCTGCTTTTCCAATCCCTGACGATGTCCCCGGCTGCAAAAGTCTTGTGGACAGAATGTCCTCTTTTGTTAGTTTATGTGCTCATGTACATGAATTTAGGTAGGTAGCCTAATGCCTTTCGGTATGGACGTAACTTCGAATCCCACTTCTGACACCAATGTAATGAAATTTGGATTTATAAACGTCATAAAATCATGGCCGAAACTAGGTTTGTTTTATTTAAAATAGTCTGCCAACTGTGGTTTTAATTTTGGAGGACCAACTTTCAGACTTTTTGTACACTCTGCCATCAGTTTTGCAATATAGGAACAACCAAAGATTTTTCTAATATAGATTTATTATTGAAAGACTTCACGATGGAAGGATTTTTTACATAAATTTTCATAAAATTAACATTTTTTTTTTCTTTTTTTAAAAACAATTTTTTTAAAAATTAAACATTTCTGGTGTCGCAGTTTACAGTTGTGACCTAATCTATGACTAGAATAAACTCTTTAACCCGTACTGAGAATCAACTAATTTTTTGAACGAATCGGATTGTCGAAGGTTCCCAAGGGCTGATTTCGACATTCGAGCCCAAAATAAATGATATGTCAAAAAAGTTAAATGCAAAGAAAAAGTTTTCTTACAAGCAAATTTAAAAAACTAGAACTCATCACAATATAAAATCACAATATTTCAATATTGCTGAAATCAAAATTTCAGATAATTCAACCCTCCAACTTAATGGCTAGAGTTTATAACCTCCTAACACTTCCTCTATAGAGGCCTCTTTAGGAACGCATTCGTTGGAGGTTACCTAACAAGAAATCACAGGTAAAAACTAACACTAACCAAAATTTGGCCCTTATTTCTTTATAAATTGCAATCTTTTCATTCTAAACCATGCGATTTCAATATGGTACATCCCTTCGCCAACAAACGACAAAGTAATAAATGTCACAAACATGATCAACGTGTAGATTTTAAACCAGGTAGTGAACACTAACAACATAAACGTGCCAAAAATGAGCGTAGTCCAGAATAAGACCGAAAGATGGAGACTGTTGCTCAAAGGTCGAGGCCAAACGTTCACTTTTCTGTATGAGTCGAATCGTCCCGAAGAGTAGAAATCGGTCAAAATCTCTTCTTTTTGCTTCCATGTATTCGCCAGCCAAATTTTAAGCATATTTTCATCCTCAGGAAGAATAGTAAGCGGGTATCTATAAAAGAAAAGAATTAAAAACTTATGAACTTTCGCACTAGATGGTGCTGATCTAAGCACTACCTTGCGTGATTTCGTGAAACTATTTTAGTTACCTAGTTATGTTGAAGTGCACTTGCTCTGGAAATATTCCACGGAAGACATCAAGTTCAGTTTCAGCCAAAGTGCCCGGATAGCCGACACCTAAGTCGTAAATCGCATCCAATTGATTCGCTAAAAACTTGTCTGATTAGGAGGTGTACATTCGATATTTCCAACCTGCGCTCATTTTTTGAATTAAGTAGATAAACCCTGTAGTTTTTGGATGCAAAACTTGTTTATAATGAGGCAGATTATTTTTATCTGCATAGTCGTTGCTCCTTTTTATGCTTTTTTGGGTCAGATCGGTCCCTTCGGGGAATATTAGAACCTTAAAGAATGTTAGTTTAGGTTATAAAAAAGGAAATAAGGTACCTGATAGGTGTGGTTTAGGTCTTGAAGGTACTCTATCATATCAGACATGAGTTTTTGATCTGTTTACCATTTTCGATGGATGAAGAAAAAGCCTGTCATTTGCATAACCCATCCTGGACCAGGGCTGTGGCGTATTGGCGATTTTAAAACGAATTTTAATCTATGGGCTGGGGTTGTCGTCCCATAATGCATTGCTGCCCACAAAAAGTTCCAGTCGAGTCTCGTCCTGTGGTTCATTATCAATATCGATCTGTCCCATGGTAGTATCGAGTCGCCATTGATAACAAATTCAGTTCCAAATAGTATTTCCATTAACGCCTAAAAAGCATTAGTGATTCACTAAGTACTACGCTACTCACAACTGGATAAAGTTCCCAAGTAGCGAACACCAATTCCATGGCGTGTCTGTACATTTTGTTGCTGACCAACATGACTGGAAGTAGAGGGCAGCATAATGTCAAAAAGCCGCATAGGATGCTGAAGTACCATAGGAAGCAGTAGACCACTCCTCTCCACCGGCTTCCTTTCATTTTATTCAGGCTCCTGAAAACACTGACATGTTTATCTTTTATAACCTCACTTTCCTAACCTTATAAGGTATCTCAGAAAAATACAGGGATCGAACTCTTGACCTTAACAACGTGAGCCTCACTAGCCTGGACCACGAGTTCCCTGACTACAACGAAGTCAATTGATTAGGGGATCGTAATTGTAATAAATTGTAATTTGTAATTGATTAGGGAATACAGCACAGCGTGTGGTACGTTTTTGGAAAGGTCAACCATTCATGTTAAAAAACCTCGGCCAACTCTGCCTTACTTAGGTTATCTAATGGGAACCGTGTATCAAGAGTGGGTATGCAGTTTATGCTGTCTGTGAATGTCTTCAATAGCCGTTAATATTTGTAGAGTTTTGTATTCAATACTAATAATTAAGTTACTTTATCTACGTTTTTATATCAACTGATAAGAATTTATTTTTTGGAAAGACACCTGTCTTTTAATAGCAGCCGCTACATATTTAATGACTTATATTACTTACATATTTAATGACTCAGGATTCATCACATTAAGGATGCATCCTGAGTAGTGATATATGGAGTTCATGTTTTTTTAGGTTTTCCTTTGTATGTTGCGATGTTGTTTTATTTTTCAGTTGGCCCTTTTCTGGCTTTTCTAGGCAATGGCCACAATTTCTGTTTTCCGCTCTTTTGCAGCTGCAGCTTTTGCCGTTTTTGGCTGCAAAGGCCTTCGCCACAATTGCGGTATGGTCTGTTACTTCCGGCAACTTCTGGAACCGCGTCAAGTCCCTGGCATACCGATGATTTCTTCTCTAGGACACTGCCTCATATCTGTGGCTTTACACATCTTCAGTGAGAATTTTGGTTATTATTGTTCTGCTCGCTCGTTATACAAGCGAAGGGTTTCTGATGTATTTGATGATGTTGTTTTAGGTTTTCATTTGTATGTTGCGATGTTTTTTTATTTTTCAGTTAGCTCTTTTCTGGTCGTTTCTGCAGCTTTGGCATTTTTCTGGCTGCAAAGGCCTTCGGTTTTCCTATTCGTCCTGTTCTCATCTATTTCGGTCATCCCTATTATTGTGATTAGGTATTTTATGGCATGTCACTAATTGGTCCTCAATTTGATGATATTAGCCTGTTTTTTTGGTTACACCAATAGGATGCGCCATTAGCAACTTCTCTACCTAAGGCTGCTTGCAACTTAGCATCCCCCTGTCTTATGAGATCAGGAAGGCCCAAGCACTGTAACCATATGATTTTAGGATTTCCGACCTAGTTTCAAACCAGGAAATTAGTTGCACCTGACGATTTTTACGTTGTTTTGTACAACTTTTGCAACCTCACTTTTCTAACCTAGCCTCTCTTATTTATCTACATTTTCTACTGCAATTATTTGCTCTCTTTATCGGCCCAGTGCGAGAAATCCTTGACCTAAGTGATACGACCAGTGTGTCCCCAAGAGTTCAGATATGACAGAAATAACTAATTGGATGAGTTACTTGCTTAATTAACTAAGCGAATGGTGGAGGAGGTCAGGTTTTAATCATAGGAAAGGAGTTAATTTGAGGTCCCTAAAATTGGGGTGTTCGTTACTAGGTTTTCTTTGTCTACATGGCCTGATTTTTCCATTTTGTTTTAGCTATTCAACAGAAAAATTGCTTACCTTGAAAGCTGATCCTTTAATATCCGAGGGCCTTCTGGATGTTTCTATCCTGAAGAACATATGATGAATGTTTATAGGAGCGACATGTGAATTCCGTTTTCGTAGGGCTGTTTTAGAACGATGGTGGGGAAAGGGGTGGTGGGCGAGGGTGGAAAAAGAGGGGATGCCTTATTGATCCAGCATCCCTCGACGGTCTGTATCCATTTGTTCGGTTATGCACGCGTATCAGACGGATACTGTTTCTTTTTGTTTCCCCGCCGAACTTTTCTAGGTTTTCCTTTGATTGGATTTAAACGGAGGGGTTGAAAAGGTCGACGTTTATTCAATAACGTCAACCTTAAAACCCAGTTCGGCCCGGAATTTATGGCTTTCTATTTCTGTCCTTATAAATATTTGAATCACCCCCCACTTTAGGTCAAAAAAAGTTAAGTCCCCTTTGTTTTCCAAAGTCCACTTCCAAAATCTTTCGTCCATGCCACGTGCATCTTTGTTTCCAAGACGACCGCCTCCCCCTTGTTTTAACCCTAAAAATCTGTCGATTTCTTTCCTATGACCTAGTCGTCAACTAATTGCCAATTAGAGTATCTTCTTGTAAAGAGAAGCGCGCAAATTTAGATTGAAAACCTCCCTTTTATGCTATTTGAAACCCCTTCATTTGCATAGAACCCGAAGTTGGACTCGATTGGAATAGAATTGTTTAACAATCCTTAGTTTAGAAATCGACCCCTATTAGGGGTTAGAGTCGTATAAAGAACCCTAGTTGTATTTACTTGCTGATCACACTTTAGTGAGTTGTTGGTGATCACCTGCTGCAGTGAGGAGGGCCCATCCGAAATTTTAAGTCCACCCCCTCAATTTTGATAATAATTGAAGATTGATATGTAATACATAATGTAATTCATGATTCAATTATTTAGTCAATTCAATTCAATCATTTTATTTGTATAAAACATATAGTTTGTTACAAGTAATATAATATGGGTTCCATACAGAACTGTCGGAACATACAAAAGTCCACATGGGACTATTTTGGACAAAAGTCCTTCACGGGGAGTCCGGTTTACTAACATTCAGTACCTACGGTTACATCACGAATAGAGGTTGAGAAATAGAAATGCAATAATTAAACAATTTTGACACTACCACGGGCAGGGGGGTGTAAACAGGAAGAGTGCAAAACCTAGCACTGCACTTTTTGGGACGAAACACGTCGAGGAGTAGCAATCAGAGTCATTCCGGATATGGGCGCCACACAAAGTAAGAAGGAGGAGATCGTAATTGAAACCGCCGGGGTCGGGGCAAATGCAGGGCCTATCACCGCCGCCCCCTCGACCGACCGTCTGGTGACGTGGCTCCTCCTGCTGCAGGTTGGAGTCGTGGCTTTCCAGGTGCTTCGCTGGCTATACAAGAAGCATCAAGAGCGCCATGCCCGTCAGGTCAGGCGAGAGATGCAGATCTCCGTCCTGGATCAGAGTCGGCCGCCGGATGTGTGAAGCTCTCGTCGAAAGTAAGTAGTAGTTTTAAGTAATTTTATTATGCGGTCTTCCTCCTGTTGTCACCCGGTTATCACTCCCTTGACGACTTCTGTTTATGCTTGATCTACTGATATACGCCCTAGGGTCTCCTTCAAGTCTATCCCTTCAATCTCAAGGACACTGTCCTGCGACCCCCGGCGCCGAAGACTCCTCACCTCGTCATCCCAACTGTAAACGTGTCCTCCGGCGTGCATTTCGTCCTTTTTGATTTTAATTTTCAAGTTGGGGGTCGAGGCCAGGAGGGTCCTGCGTATCATCAGTAACTTGTCGATTCTCTTCCTTGTTTCCAAAACCAGGTCTTGTGAGATCCGTATTGTTCGGCCCTTGAGGGTTCCCGTTTTCCTCAGCACTGCCCATTTTTCCTCCTCGGATGGTAGAACGACCTTCGCTATGCCCGGCTGTTTCGTTTTTAGCCACCAAGTGGCTTTCGGTGACACCGTCAGTCCCATCTCATCGAATAAGCCTTCGACTGCCGTTTTGGGATCGACCTTGGGGTCTAGACCTTTGATGATCAAATTGGCTGCCCTATTTCTGTTCTCTAGATTTTCAATCTTTTTTTCACATGTGGCTACGCGGGCTCGAAGGGCCGAGTTTATCTGTAGAAGCTGTAGAAAGTCCTCTTTTGTGGCCAGGGTGGTTAATTGTTTTTGCATTTTCTCGAGTACCGCAAGTAATTTGTCGTCCGAAGCCATTTTTTTATTCATGAGTTCGTCAATCTTTGCTTGTTTCAGTTTTTCTTTATCACCGGCGGTGGGAGAGGAGAGCTGACGTTTGTTGGGCATTGGAGGGGGACTCAACAACTGCTTGTGTTTGCACTTTCTGAATAAAACGCAATACAAAAATCTGTTATTTGTACCTGTTTTTTCTCAATTCCCCAAGAATCCACCGATGCGATTTCCACGAAAACTCGACCCGAGGTTCACCAACTCAAACTTTTTCACTATTTCCAAAAACCAAAACGGAAAACGTCCTAAAACCGGTCAAAGAGACCGTAACTGCATGGAGCTCGGATTAGAAGATGTGTTCACCACGGCCGCCTGAACCGGACTCCTCAATTATTTAGTCATAAAAGATCTATTTCCGCCCGTGTTAGCGGTGTAGCGGGTTTTATTTTTATTTTTCTTATTTTCTATTTATTTAACGTCCGGGAGGCTAGCCCCCCTTAGCCATAGGTACGGTCAGACGTGTTCAAACGTCTTGACCAAATCGTACCTCACTAAAGGTACTACTCATTGCCTCAATCCCCTGAGTTAAAAGATACGTAGTGTAGAGTTTTCGTGTCATTTGGCATTTGCCAATTCAGTCCCATCCGAATCCTGTACACTCTCAGCACTATTTGATGACTCCATTTAAGTTTCTAGACGCATTTGATAAAAAAATAATAATACATAGTAGGAAAGAATGTTTTATGGTCGGTTATGATGGCTTTGTAATCTGCAATTTTAATGGATCCTAAATGTTTTGGGGTATAACTTTCCTTTATAGCTTCCTTTCCTTTGGAAATCAGCTAATAACAAATAATATGTAATAATAATAGTAATAAAAATAATAAAAAAAGTAATAAGTAATAAAAAAAAGTTTATAGTAATAAAAAAAAAACAGTAAATAATATATCATGGATGTTAAGTAGGTAGAATTTACAGTTAATTCAATTATAGGTCACAAAAAAAGCGTTTGTTAATTTATTTATTTAAAAAAAAAAAAAAAAAAAAAAAAAAAAAAAAAAAGAAGAAAAAATCAACTAGTTTGCCGCATTCGATTTTTTTCGACAAATGCAACGAAAAATCTCCATGAAGTTGATCGCCTGAAGATTCAGAAGATCTCGAGACTTCATTCATCGGAAGGGATACCTGAAGACTACTGAGTAAGCTGGACTGCTGAACTTCATTAGTCATCGATGTGAAGAATCACGCTTGTCCAAAGGATTGTCCAAAATAGAAAAGACATCGCCATTTTCGAATTCTATTGTTAAAAGCTCAGCCAAACCGACTCCACGAATCCATATGAAGCAAATTAAAAACAGCGCTCTGCAGGTATCTATTCGCCCATCGAAGGACATCCAGTACTGTAGGAAAGACACTCATTAGTGACTTCCAAGGTTGATGACCCAGTACAGAAGATGCGGATTCAATCCATTTTCGACCGTCGACTTCATCGCTCTGATGACCGAAACTTACGATTTATTCGCCCATCGAAGGACATCCAGCGTACTGTAGGAAAGACACTAATTAGTGGCTTCCGAGGTTGATGACCCAGTACAGAAGATGCGGATTCAATCCATTTTCGACCGTCGATGGGAAAACTTCATCGCTCTGATGACCGAAACTTACTATTTTCGACTGTTAGCTTCACTGTTACTAGAGTTCAAGAAACTGTCGCTACTTCGAAGTTGTAGTCCATCCAGCGTACAAGAAGACTATTGAATGCAAAAAGTGCTTCTGAACTGCTGATTTCATTATTGAGTTCGTCGTCAAAATACGAAGAATCATCCGAAAAAGCAGGTTCAAGACTCATTTTACAACTACGATGGAAAGCCTTCGCCATTTTTGAACTCTGTTGTATTTTTGCTCTGTCGAAACTAGATGAAGCAAAACCGTTTACGTTCTGCAGATGGACGTTCATCGAAGTTCATCCAGCTTTCTGCAGGAAAGACACTAATAAGTGACTTCCAAGGTTGATGACCAGGAAAGCAAAAACGCAAGAATGTGGATTCAATCGATTTTCGACATTCGATCGCCTAACTATCGATCTGATGTACTTCGGATATTGAGTTTCCAGACTGCAAGCTAGTAGAGTCCAAGAAAAGCAAAGGTACGGATACTTCGAAATACATCATAGTCCATCCACCGTTCCAAAAGAAAGAACCCAGTCAACAAAACTTGGCAAAAAAAAAAAGAAAAAAAAAAATAAAAAAAAAAAAAAAAAAAAAAAAACGAAAAAAAAAAAAAATAAATAAAAAAAAAAAAAAAAAACAAAAAAAAAAACAATAAATTTAAAAAATAAATAAACAAACTCTGATAATATCAATTATTTTTTATTAATTTAAAAGTTGTATGTACTTATTAATTTCCATGAAATATTATCATTATGCCTAAAATGTTACAGCCCCCCCCCATAAATGCCTATGAGGTAATAGTCGATCCTGAGCAGCTTAGGCTTTGAAAACCACCTCGAAAAACCATGTTATTAAATCTATTTTTACAAAATAAGGGAAGTTTATACTCTAATCAAAAGATCCATTTCTGTGCAGAAAAAGCCATAGTAACTAAAATAATTCAAAACCAAGTTAATTTCGTATACGACAGAGAAAAAAAAAATCGCCCAAAGAGGGTTTCTGAAATGAGAAAAAGGAGGGGAAAGGAATTGATATACTCCGTTGCAATATTCATAAGTAATTTGTCTGAGTATGAAGAAGAATGTTTACCGATAGCTCATCACAAAAGCGCCGAGTCTCCGCAAATATTTTCATCTCCGAAAACCTTATTTTTTCCCCCTCAATAATCAAATCTTTACGTCAAAATCTCCTTTTCTTCTGTTTAATCTTATCGTCATTTTATGGCCTTATCCTCACTGAAGCACTGATCCACTTCAACTGAGAATCTAATCGCGAGGGTCTGGGTTTCATCGTTTTTAGCCTTAATAGATCGGGAGAGGGATCTAGGCGACTATTATTAGTGTACGTGAGTGTTCCGAATCCTAAAAACTGGCATGTAACGAGCTATTATTAAACCCTTTAAATGTCCCTTTATAAGACCAGAGATTTCAGTGTAGGCTAAAAATTCTTGGGAACCAAATTTAGTACCTTGGTCTGCGACGTTCAGGCATCATAGTTAGCTCAAACCACCAATACACGGTTGCTATGTCGGTTTAGTATCTTCCTATCAAGACTATCGGCTTGTTCATCCAGGTTCCGGGTTGTTCCAAGATTGTTATTGTCTTCAGCTCTCTTATAGTTTTCTATAAGTAATAATCTACCTAATAAAAATGAAAATAACTCGTAAAAAATTGAATGGCGGGTGAGAACGAAAATCTCTTTTTTAACGTATTTATAACTAATATTCGAAACATTAACAATAAAAATTAAATTATTTACCAATAGAACAGTTCTTATTTGCTTCTTGAATATAGAAAAATTCAAAATTCTAAACGATTCACTGTATGAAAGTCGATGAAAAAAATTCGAAATCTCTATATCCTCACAATTCTCCTAATATATAAATTAAATGTCCCAAGACAATATCCTTCCTACCTACATTTTAAACCAGAATTAAGCCCTCTGACTCCGTAAATATTTATTGTGTAATTAACACCGGATGCCCTACGTCGTTTTTTGATTCCAACCTTGATGAAAAGGAACATTATTTATCCTTTCTTGCTTTAATTTTGGAGGGGGTGAACGCATGTAGGATTTATCGCTTGGGGTTCTTCCCTTAAAAAAATAATCTTAATAATCTAACCTTGGAAATTTATAGTGACGTCATTAGACTGCTTTTATGAGGTATGTAAATTAATCGACAAATCATAATTAGGGCTTGTTTGTGGCCCTGTTTTCGCGTTTCATTTTCTTCGTCTTATTTGAGTAATTTCGTGGTTTTGATGCGATTCTTGTTCTGCTACAATGGCTTTGTAGCGGTTGGTTATGCTGTTCTAGGTTTTCAGTGCGATCTTACGTCACTTTTCTAGGCCATCGCCACCTCATTTTACGTCCTTCTCTGTTCGATTGTCTCTTGGTTGCATTGTTTTCCCTGAGCCGGTTGGCAGCCTCTCCTGCTGCGACCTTAACGGTCTCAGCAGTGCACTCTATCTTTTCCATAAAGGCCTTTCTGAGCTCTTGCGTAGAGACCTTGTATTCATATGTAATCTTAAAGAATCCATATAACTGGACCAACTTGGTGGGCTTGACAGGGTTTATCACCTCATCCACCAGAACACTTCACAAAAATGCAAGAGTTCTGACACCTGGTGCCACCTTCTCCCATTCGAAAGGAATCAGAGAGGCTATTAGAGGAGTCATCCATGCTTTGGATATATCCTCACTCAGTCCCAGGTCAGACATGGTGTAAACACATCTTCCTTTCTTCTCATGGAAGATTTCTGCTACAACACCTGGAAAAGTAGCAGCTATTCTTGGAAGAGTCACTTCCAATCTTGTCAGGGCTTCTTTTGTCGCATAAAATTGTTGTTCGATTGTCTCTTGGTTGCATTGTTTTCCCTTATAGTGGCTCTTTTTTTGCTTTTCTAGGTTATCGCCACCTAATATGTATTTCGTGTTTTTTCCTATTCTGCTGGTGGTAAAGAGTCAGTTTTGCTTCAGGTTCCTTGGTATCGTATAAAAGACGTTTCTTTTAATTTTCGGGCCCCCACCCTTTTTGATAAAAACTCGAATAAACCTTCGGGATTAGGAGGCAGTTAATGAGAAGGGTTCCTATATTTTTGATTACGACACCGTCAGGGAGGGCTGTGGAACAGTGAGGGGTGCATTGCTAATTAACCTTCAGACCCTACGGTTTTATCATCCTCGCTTACAATTTACATCCCCCTCCTATTTTTTCGTGTTCCAGGATCCACATAGTTGCGAGCAATGTAGGGCTTATGAACTAATCGTTCTGCTTAAACCTTTTCTCATCCTCCTCCTCCTCGAAGTTTCTCTAATTTTTTTTCTGGTCCATATTTTTCTTCCTGAAAAAAATCGTCTTTCCTTTTTTTCCGAGGAAAGATTCAGATTCTAGTGGAAGCATTGTATGCGCAGTGTCTTACTTAAAAGTTGTAAAGATTTCGCTTGTATCTCTCGGTTTTTCGTGTGTTGCTTCTTTTTCTGCGTTGTGGCATTGTAGTCCAGTCGCCAGAGCAAAAAAAAGGGGGTCTGCTGGAAGAAATTGGGGACTTAACGACACTTTTACAGTTTGTTCGGGGCTATGGTGGGATGACTCTCTTAATTTTTCGAACTCGAGAAACCTGTGCTACCCTCAGGAGGGGCGAAAAACCAAGCTGATTTTCGGTTTTTTGCCTATAAGTCCTAAACTAAGCGTTTCATGACAATACACACTCTATTCAATATTGTAGGGCATACAATTTTCAACAATTTTCAGCTTAATAAATTTTCCCGTAACCTTACTGCTTATCGAGATACGCCCTATCAAAGTTTGAGAATTTCAAAAAACAGATGGTTTAGGCCCTCTGACAGATGGTATTTTAAATACTAATTTTTGGGTCATATCTGACATAAGAAGACATAAAAATCATCGTCAGCCATTTGAAAGTGGTTGAGAAGGGGTGGCAGACGGCCAGCGTCAGGCTGACGGTGGTTTGATTTCCACTTTAGTAAGCTTTACGGGAGAACGCCAAGTCCCAGCAAGTCCGGATTAGTCTCATTTTAAAGGTAATTTAATTACTAAGGATGAATACTAACAGTCGAATTTCGCTATCTTTTATGGTTTCGAAATGGTCAACAAAAACATAAATTACTTTGTCTAGATCGCGAATTTCTCGTTTCACTAAATCGCTGACTGCTTCCAAACCACAAAAGATAGCGAAATTTGACTCTTAGTATCCGTCCTTAGCAATTAAATTACCTTTAAAATGAGACTAATCCGGACTTGCTAGGACTCAGCGTTCTCCCGTAGCACCACTAAATGTATGACACAATGTGAAAATATTGGAAATTTTTCAAAGTTCAAAGCCTTACCACTTCCAAACCATAAACGATAGCGAAATTTGACTCTTAGTATTCGTCCTTAGTAATTAAATTACCTTTAAAATGAGACTAATCCGGACTTGCTGGGACTTGGCGTTCTCCCGTAAAGCTTACTAAAGTGGAAATCAAACCACCGTCAGCCTGACGCTGGCCGTCTGCCACCCCTTCTCAACCACTTTCAAATGGCTGACGATGATTTTTATGTCTTCTTATGTCAGATATGACCCAAAAATTAGTATTTAAAATACCATCTGTCAGAGGGCCTAAACCATCTGTTTTTTGAAATTCTCAAACTTTGATAGGGCGTATCTCGATAAGCAGTAAGGTTACGGGAAAATTTATTAAGTTAAAAATTGTTGAAAATTGTATGCCCTACAATATTGAATAGAGTGTGTTTTGTCATAAAACGCTTAGTTTAGGACTTATAGGCAAAAAACCGAAAATCAGCTTGGTTTTTCGCCCCTCCTGAGGGTAGCACAGGTTTCTCGAGTTCGAAAAATTAAGAGAGTCATCCCACCATAGCCCCGAACAAACTGTAAAAGTGTCGTTAAGTCCCCAATTTTTTCCATGTTCAATGTATATATTGACTGGACTATTGGGTTCATGTTATGATTTTCGTTGGTTCCTTGTAATCCTTGTCCACTGTCCCCTCTCTTTGATTGCGTTCTTCCCCAATATGTGGAAGCGTTTTTCGTTGTAGTTCTTCGTCCTGCAAGTGCAGGTAATGCTTGATTCAACGCTGTTTTTGAAGATGTCCTCTATCATGTAGTTGTGATTCTTCTAATAAAGCCAGAGGTTTGCTTATGGCCCATATCAGTGGCACATAAGCGTAGCTAGTGACTCAGTTACCTCAACGTAACGATGCTCCTGGGCAAAACGTAATATGAGCGTGTGTTGATAGACGATGACAAAGAAAAGGGGCATTTGAGAGTCGATATTACACGGCGCATGCGTCTATGGGACGACGAAAACCACGCTCGTTCGCCCTCCTTCCCCGGCGTTAGTTGCTTCTCGGCTCCCTTTCCCGGCAGTTCCGCGCACTAATTTCTCAATCGCGAGTTGTACGTTGACGCTTATCACCGGCGAACTCGTAAGTAAGCTTTTTCACCTCCAAAATTTTTTTTCCTTTTTTCTCAAATGAATACACTTTGCACGAATTCCTAATGTGATAATAGAGCTATGTTGTGATTTTTGCATTACTTTTAATTGTTTCCTTGATTAGATTCCTGGGATTCGTTTTTTAGGTGCATAAGAAAATGAACGTACAGTCACCCCCTGGTGACTTATTAGTTATTAATAACTCCATCCTGATTCTTGGTCTTTTTTTAAGTACAGGAAGCGTTATGAAGTGGATCACTCCAGTTAAAAGGTTCCACTCGAGACGACCTGATTTCCTGCCAAGTTTTTATCAAGGTGTGATTCATCTTGATTCGGATGACTCTAGATTATAGCTGTAGATGCTGATTTCTGCATGTTTTTTTCTGTTTCATCCCTTTAGAGGCTTTTTTCTAGCTGATTTTGCACCAAAAACCAAGAAGGAAGATTTTCCTCCATGTCACGGACCGTCAAGTTCCGTTTCTTGGGGAGGAACTTAAACACCCTTAAATTTACGATTTATATATTTGGGTAACATGAGCATCCACAGCGTCTAATGTGGAATGGCCCATCAACCTCTGATAAAGTTGCTTGGGATCCTGTTGTGCTGCTCCCTGATGTGCCAATCCAGCTTAGCCTTCATCATTTTGCCGGAGTAGGGCATGTTTTGGCTGAACCGACAGTCTTGAGCTTTTTTTAATTCTAACTTACCGATGACCACGTCCGTTGAGGATTTATCCACGATCCATAATCCCCTTAATCGTACTAAAACTCTTTATTTTTATTGTCCATTATTTCGACGTTGAAATCTCCTGCAATGATCATTTTGCTCGCGTTTTTCTTTGTTTATCCATTGACTCTATGGAGAGTTAAAAGTGAGCTGTCCAAATAAACGTGTTTTCGGTCTTTTAAATTTATTGTAACTGATTAGCAGCTCCTATGATCAATTTGACCATCTTGAACCTTAAGGTCAATTTTATATTTATTTAAAATTAAAGATCTCGCTGCTTTGATGGCGTTCTTTATTCTTTCTTCATTTTCTTGCAGCTTTCTTAATATTGTAAATGAATGCATGTATAAATAAAATGAGTACATATATAAAATGGGTGTAAGCATATCTAAAGATCTTTTAGAAACAATTTTATTCTTCGAAAAACATGAGAAGAATTAAATTATATGTTCATCGTCCAGAGACTTTTTCTAGACTGAAGAGTAATTTTGAGAACATGTGATCGAAAATAAAATCGAACACGTGATAATTTTACACATACTTGCAAAAAATTCAATACTGTCTCTACGTTCCCTTTTTTTTTCATTAATTCATGAAGTTTCGCTGCTGCGTGGTTCCAATCGTCATGGAATCCTCTGAAACGAAATAATAAAAACATTTAAAATGGTTTAATTAATTCTTACACGTTTTCGAGGAGGCTTCTAAAATTGGCCTTGAGTTGGCCTTTTCCGGCTACCCAGATTTAGTAGTGGAGGAGATCTCTATAAGAAAGTATAATAAAACGTGTGTGTGTTTGTAGAATTTATTGTAACTGAACTGATTTTAGAATTAAAACATGATTTTGGACTTCGTCACCACAACTCTTTCTTGGCTTTTTTGGACTTCTTTATAAACAGGAGAATTTCTCAAGACTTGTAACGCAGCGTGTATTACGCTCGGTCGTACGTTTTCGAGAATGTACGCGTGAACGTCCTTCACCTTTTTTTTTTAACGCAACAGGAATAATATCGGTTTCTTTAAATTTCCTCGGAAGGCATTTTATACTGTTTCCGACTTCCGTTTGGAAATTGACGACCCTTCCTTTGACTATGTATTGCTGCTGTCCAATTGTCATGTTAATCCGCATGAATGGGATCCTCGGCGACAAAAACTCTCTTCGAGGTGGGTTAAAATTTTGAGCTCTTCGGGCATTTCGGGGAAATCCAGTTCTTTATGGAAACATGTGAATTTTCGGATAAATCATCGTACTCTTTTATCCATCTTATAATAGAAATCTTCACCATTAAACTTTCGCATCATATTTTCAATGTGAAATGAGGTAATGATTCTTCGATTCGCTAATTTGTTTATTAATTCTTCTTACCTCCAGAGTTTTTGTGATCCCAGACACTAGTGGTCTGAAGTCATAGTACTCTAATTTACACGGTATGAAGCCACAGTCTATGCAGATGCCAATTTTAGAGGTTGTTTTCTCTAAGAAAAACGTGTCGATTTGTTATTTGTTACTGATTCTTTTAATTCAGCTGACGCTACTATGCTCCCCCAAAAGCGTCGACGGAGCTCAGACGAAACGTACTCGTCGTGAGCTTTTCTTCGAGGCAGTTTCAACGAGGGTAGCGACAGTCGAAGATTCTATGATTTCGTTGCTTGTATTATCAAGATGAGCTGGTTTTAGCCTGTCAATCGAAGTCGTAACTCCATTCCCGTTGATATTGAGACGGATGGTTTTTTCGGGTCCCTCGTAGGGCGGTGTAAGCGAGCGCTTTAGCCCTTCGACTCTCACGAAAACGTGGCTGCAGGTCCGTAGATCCTTAGGCACAAACGTCTTCGTGCTTGCGTTGTTGGAGGTAGTCGGCCTGATAGATACCATGCTGTCTTGGAGCTACGAAGGCGTCTTTGTCGGGTATCGTAGCTGAAGGGGTCACCAGTTTTGTAGCGGTTTGCTACAATAATTTATTTTGATATGTGTTTTGTGTTTTATTGAACTGATTTATTGACTGACTATCATATGATGGTTCTTTCGGGAGGAGAGGCGAGGAGTTGCTACACCGTTAGCAGTTTCCTAGCATCTTGATCATTGATAAAAATGGTTGTCCATATTGCAAGTCTTAGCGATATCTTTTACCCTGCGTTTCGTGACCTTGCATTCTTCGCAAATCTTATTTTGATGAATAGGCATGTCTCATTACCGAGTTTATTATAAAATATCCGATAAACAGAGGTCAGGTTACTGATAACGATGACGCCATTCTCCAAAAACGAACTCGTAAGGTAAAACTTGTGTCATTCGTCTGAAAAATTAATTTCGTCTCGCATCGATTCGGGAGTGGCGACTCGATATCGATTCGAGGACTTTAAATAAGTAAAAACTCGATTTACTGGCTAAAGTGAATTTCGAGGAAAATGGAGTGCGTATGGAATATAAAATGACTGGGAAGGCAGAACGTTCCCTAAAGGGCTTAAGTCTGAACACGTAGGAAGGTGTATAATTCTAATTAATCCCAACAGAGGGATCTGATTGTTAAAAGGGAAAAAAAATCTTACCAATGATTCTGTACTGTATATGACCACCATTTTCTGCTGTTTATGTCATGCTTTCTTAGTTTTGTAACGATTTTGGTGATACGTAGTTGGATTGATCGTTGAAGTCTTTTTTCTTTTTCAATTTAGCCCTTAGCCATTGTCAGCGTTCCGCTATCGGTCTAGCAAAAAAGTAGTTTTTCCTCACCAAAGAGAACTTGAAATTTCGAACAATTTAGAAAAAAAAAAATTAATAAATAAATATCAATATCACCGACTTATTTTTGCATTTTCGTGACACGGGCTTAACGTCCAACTACCAACTCAAGGGTGTCGTGGACGAGTGTGCTTTACCCTTGATATTTATTATATTAACGAGGCGACTTACGAAAAAAGGTCGAGGCGCTCGGAAGATCCGAACCCGGGTCCCCCGCATCAAAGCCTAACACACTAACGACTCCGCCACACCGCGCCTCTAAATTTCGAACAATTTGAATGTTCAACACATCAACTGTGTCTGGAGTGAAAATGGAGCCAGAGAGGCCTTTCAATCCTATTTTAACAGCGAATGCAGGAACCTGAAAGACCTTATGAGTTATGACTTATGAGCAAGAATTGAGTTTAAAATTACCTTACAGTTCCCTAAAGGGCTTAAGTCTGAACACGTAGGAAGGTGTATAATTCTAATTAATCCCAACAGAGGGATCTGATTGTTAAAAGGGAAAAAAATCTTACCAATTATTCTATTTTGATTCTGTACTGTATATGACCACTATTTTCTGCTGTTTATGTCATGCTTTCTTAGTTTTGTAACGATTTTGGTGATACGTAGTTGGATTGATCGTTGAAGTCTTTTTTCTTTTCCAATTAAGCCCTTAGCCATTGTCAGCGTTCCGCTATCGGTCCAGCAAAAAAGTAGTTTTTCCTCACCAAAGAGAACTTGAAATTTCGAACAATTTAGAAAAAAAAATAAAATAAAAATAAATATCAATGTCACCGACTTATTTTTGCATTTTCGTGACACGGGCTTAACGTCCAACTACCAACTCAATGGTGTCGTGGACGAGTGTGCTTTACCCTTGATATTTATTATATTAACGAGGCGACTTACGAAAAAAGGTCGAGGCGCTCGGAAGATCCGAACCCGGGTCCCCCGCATAGAAGCCTAACACACTAACGACTCCCCCACACCGCGCCTCTAAATTTCGAACAATTTGAATGTTCAACACATTAACTGTGTCTGGAGTGAAAATAGAGCCTGAGAGGCCTTTCAATCCTATTTTAACAGCGAATGCAGGAACCTGAAAAACCTTATGAGCAAGAATTGAGTTTAAAATTACCTTACAGTTCCCTAAAGGGCTTAAGTCTGAACACGTAGGAAGGTGTATAATTCTAATTAATCCCAACAGAGGGATCTGATTGTTAAAAGGGAAAAAAATCTTAACAATGATTCTATTTTGATTCTGTACTGTATATGACCACCATTTTCTGCTGTTTATGTCATGCTTTCTTAGTTTTGTAACGATTTTGGTGATACGTAGTTGGATTGATCGTTGAAGTCTTTTTTCTTTTCCAATTAAGCCCTTAGCCATTGTCAGCGTTCCGCTATCGGTATAGCAAAAAAGTAGTTTTTCCTCACCAAAGAGAACTTGAAATTTCGAACAATTTAAAAAATAAAAAATAAATAAAAATAAATATCAATGTCACCGACTTATTTTTGCATTTTCGTGACACGGGCTTAACGTCCAACTACCAACTCAATGGTGTCGTGGACGAGTGTGCTTTACCCTTGATATTTATTATATTAACGAGGCGACTTACGAAAAAAGGTCGAGGCGCTCGGTAGATCCGAACCCGGGTCCCCCGCATCAAAGCCTAACACACTAACGACTCCCCACACCGCGCCTCTAAATTTCGAACAATTTGAATGTTCAACACATTAACTGTGTCTGGAGTGAAAATGGAGCCAGAGAGGCCTTTCAATCCTATTTTAACAGCGAATGCAGGAACCTGAAAAACCTTATGAGCAAGAATTGAGTTTAAAATTACCTTACAGTTCCCTAAAGGGCTTAAGTCTGAACACGTAGGAAGGTGTATAATTCTAATTAATCCCAACAGAGGGATCTGATTGTTAAAAGGGAAAAAAAATCTTACCAATGATTCTATTTTGATTCTGTACTGTATATGACCACCATTTTCTGCTGTTTATGTCATGCTTTCTTAGTTTTGTAACGATTTTGGTGATACGTAGTTGGATTGATCGTTGAAGTCTTTTTTTCTTTTCCAATTAAGCCCTTAGCCATTGTCAGCGTTCCGCTATCGGTCTCATCCTTTGTAGCCCCCTTTCTTCTACCCCCACGTATCAGGGCATCCCAACGGAAATCACAAAGTAAGCGATTCATTGTTTCTTAGCGGATTTCCAAAACGAAGCCCTTTCCATTTTAATTTGTCAAAACCTCCCTTTTTCAATTAAAACGGTATAATTGAAAATTTGAAAAGTTAAAGGAAATCGTGAGTTCCTTCAGGATATTAATTATGATTTGAAAAGTTTTTCAGGAAACCTCGAGGGCTCAAATTTTCTTTAATTGCGACACAAGTCACTTTAATTGAATTATAATGGGATTTTTTGTTGTGTGGTGGAACCTTTTGTCCGGCATCATCGAAGAAATTGCTTATGCTTTAGATTGTCCAGGGTTCTATTAAACTTGTCCCGTTTGACAAATGGGGGAGTCATCAGGCGTCTATTAATCACCGGTAAGAAGAGGAATCTATGTGGCCCACCGCAGAACGTGGCATCGATTTTATACTAAAACCTGATAAAATATAAAATCTGATATACATATTGGTTTTCGATTATTTGGCTTCATTCCCAATACGATTAATTACGAAAATGGAAGGTTACCATAAATGAGGCTTGAAATAAGATAGGGACATGATTCCCATCTGCTAATCCCCCTATACCTCGTTTCCATTTGCAAAACGGCATTATCGTTGCGAGATTAATGGGGACGACTAATATCAATTTATATCCCAGAATGGCAATTTCAGAGTATTATTTGTGATGAAGAAAAGGTTTTTTTTTTTTTTCTGTTTCGTTCTCTCATGAGACCAAAAGTTTTGGCGCTCTTCTTCTGGGATGTCTTCATCGAAAACTTTGCCCTGATTAATTTTTTTAAATAACTTATTCGTTTGATAAGCAATCTCCATGCAACCGCTAGGTATTCGTCAATATTTTTCCCCTTTTTTTCATTTCTTTGAAAATTGTACTTTTCGACATGCACCCCGGGGGGGAACAGGGAAAAAAAGAGGCATAACAATGAAAGAAAAAATATCGCGTTTTTCGCGACGCTGGAGGGGCCAACGACTCGCCGGTGCCTCTGTTTGCGTGTATAAGCAAACAAGAGGGCTCGCTAATGGACAATATCACGAAAATTAGTCTTGTAAACACGACCAGACACTAAATGGGATGCATCATGGAGTAAAGGTCTATTTTAACGTAATGAACCTTTCTCTTGATTAAAACAATCGAAAATTGAAGAAATAGCGTAATGGCCTCTACTTAGCACAATCTGAGCATGAACGTTATAAGTAGTAATTATTTATAATCCGTATCTTGGATGCTCATTTGCTCCTCGGAGTGTAACGATCGGATTTCAGGGACGCGTAAAATAAAGTCTAATCCGACGGTTTCTCTTTGAAATCAACCATTTATGCTGGAATATTATGTTAATAATCAAGAGGGCTTTCCCCTTTCTCGTTTCCTTTTGTCCCACACCTCATTACCTATTTTACATAAATATCAATTCGTCTTGACGTCTCGATTAATTTAAAGGGGCGTCCCTTCTGTTCTTGTCATGCAAATCGAGATTTCCATTGTAGAGTAGCCCTAGTGCATGAATTTAAAATATGAAGGGTGCAACTTTCCGTTTATTTGGTCAATGCCCCTGAGGCTAGAAAAACTGAATCTTATCTTTTATGGCTATGTGGGCGTATCTTTTGAAATATCCCTTGTGACAAAGTAGCCTGGACACACCGCCTTGGGCATTTTTGTTAGCCAGTACCTTCGAGTCCTTTTAAAATAAGGATTCAAGCTTCTGGTCTTGCTAGTCGTTCTCCCATAAATGGCGAGTCAACTTTGGCTCGAGTCCAAACAGGTCAGAATACCTAAGCACCCTAATTAAGGAAATTTCATCAAGAAACCCTTATATTTTAACCTCACAAATTCTCCCCAATGTATATCAAACAGGTGACCTTTTTTTGGATGTCGAGCAGATGTCCCTTTATGCAGGGGAGACGCTATTTTGAATATTAATCCACAGATGGTCTTTAAATCCGGTTTTTTTAAAAATTTACGTGTGAAAGCACTCGGAAGTTCAATTATTCGTATTAGAATAAACAAACAATTAGTCTCGCTTAAGCGATTGTTATCAGCACACGGAAAAATTGTTCTATGCGATAGTAAGGGCCTCCTTTTGGCATCAGAGGACGTCAAAAATCGTAAACGTGGACATTATTCATGGGCGCCCCCACAGACGCTACTAGCATATCTCACGTGAGCGAAGGATGGGGGGGGGGGACTTTCTTTAAGAACACGCAACCCTCTTCCCTTATGCTTTTTACCTTCTCAATCATATGGACGACACGCACTGACCGAAATTCCGTCTAATTTTCTCCTCTGGGTAGATAAAAAAGATAATCTAGTCTTTTTCGGACTGTATTTGCTGGCAAGTCCCCATGGAACTTTATGAGGGGTTGCAAGGCTGCTGCAGTCCAGAAATCGAATCCTTTTTTGCTTGCATCACAATATACGATAATGGGGGAGGAAGAACGTTCTGGTTGAATTTTCGTACTTTCGAGGGGGTTTTCAGTTTCTTGAGTTAACCTTCCCTTGAGATTTATAGAATTCAGGATTCCTGTGTATCCTTTTCACCCCCACCTTTTTCCTCGTTCTTCCTCCCTCTAGTAAATCGCTCAAGTAAACACGCGCTTTCTCGAATCCGATGTCTCGAAACTGACAATCTGTTTACATTGAATTAAACCTTATCTAAAACTTTGGAGACTAATTTACCCTTTTTCAACTTTCTCAAAACGGCCTTAGAGGTTGGGGCTAGAAGGGCGGGAGCGTTCCGCCCTGCCAAATGGGATTTTGTTAGAGAACCCCCGTTTTGACAATCGGTCCAGACGTTCCTGAGATATCGCATTTTCAAGCTGGACACATGACATCTCTGCTATTAGCGGATTTTTGGTCTTAAGATTCCAATTTCCCTAAAACGGTTAGATCTGGGAACTTTTATAACACAAATTCATATTTAACGGTTTAGTACGTTGGGATGTTCAAGCAGATTCTTTGATAAAAGCCCAAAATAAACTGTAGTGCATTCCTGAAATATTTTGTCCTCAAACGATGCCAAGGATGCCAGGCACGAGATCCTGCGCGAATCAACTAGAAATTTAAAGAACCTGTTAATAAACCATTGTTGAAAATGTCTTAATATCCAGTCTCCCAGTCTCTCGTATTAGAAGACATTTAATTCTAGGATCGCGGTAATGTTTCGGTTTTTTTTTTTTTTTTTTTTTTTCTATATACGTTATGCAGTTTTATTATTATTATTATTAGTTTATTTGTAGAGACCTTGGTCATTACAAAGAGAGTAAAAGTAAAAGGGAGGTTTACAAGAAAAAGGTTTAAAAAAGAGTAAAAATACAATGTGTGCGGAACCTAGGCAAGCGAACGAAAATCAGGAGAAAAAAATTATTAATGTAACAAGAAGTGAAAAGAATCAATAAGTATGTACATATGTAGTTTTAGTCGATCGAGTCGAGTGACTGCGATCCATCCCCAACAGCAGCTCTGATTTTAAGACCTTCTACCGCGAAGTTATAGAGTCCGTTGATAATCGGACGTTTCGAAGTATCTATCGACAAGAGATCGGAGAATAAGATAGACGACAGGGAGGCTGAGCCAAAAAATTTTAAGCGCAAATCCGACAAGTGTGGGCAACTACAAAAAAAATGTAAAAAGCCTCCTCCGTCTTCAAGATGGCAGAAGGGGCAGGGATCGGTGGCATTGAATGAAACTTTATACTTAGACAATCGGAGAGTACATTTATCTGCTTTCAAGGTTCTAATTTGACATATTAATCGTTTGAGGTAGAGAGGGAGATCTGAATCAAGATAATTGGATTGGAGAGGAAAAGTGGAGCAACATGATTTGAAGTAGGAATTGTATGAGGAGTTGTGAATTCTATCGGAATCGGATTTCCAAAGGGAGAGCCTGAGTTTTTTAATAATTTTGTCGCGATAATATCTCGCCAAGTCCGGATTTTGACGGGACCATATGAAGTCGAATCCCAAGTCTGTGAGGAAGTTTTTGATGTGAATAGCCCAGTTGTACCTAACATCCATCTGATCAAGCGAGACTAGCCTGTCATAAACTCTGCGAGGAAACCTGTTTCTATCCATTTCTATAACAGATATCCAGAAGTTAAGAGCATGGCCGAAAACTGAGACTGATATGGGCGGAATCTTGAGTTCACGCCTGACATAGTGGTTGGGGGTGCATTTGGCAAGGAATAGGACCGATTTGTAAAATTGTACTTGTAGCTTTTCCAGAGCGTCAACTTGTGATAGACCCCATATTCCAGAGGCGTACAGCGCCGTCGCCTTTGAAACAGAGTTGAAGAGAGTGGTCCAGGTGTCTACTGAATTTAATTGATTATAGAGACAGATGGGTTGCAAAGCGGCTGAAACCGCTGCACCTTTTTTCAATGCGTAAGCAAGTTGGTCGTTAAATAGCCCTGAACTGGAGAAGAAGATCCCTAGGTATTTGAAATTTTTGACAATCTTTAAAGGGGTGCGATCGAAATGGAATTTCAGCGAAGACGGCAAGCGGCCCTTTCTGCGAAAAACAACTACCTCTGACTTTTCTTCATTCACTTTTTCATTCATGTCAAAAAATCTCAAAATCAACATTTTAAAACCCAAATTTCTTTCAAAAACCTCAAAGTTAACATTCAGAACATTTGGGGGAGGGTTCATTTGTTTAAAAGGGGGCGCACTGTGAAAAAGTTTGGGAACCTCTGTTTTTGATGAATATATTTTTCTAGAGGCAATTTTCTGTCAAAATTTTCTGCGGACCCCCCACCACGGGTGCCCCCTTAACTAAAAACCCACCCACACTCTAAGGTCCCTGTCCGCCCCTGAAATCAAGGATTAAAATTTTCTCATACATACTTTATTTTTTTATATATACATAGGAAGTATTATTCTTCTCGACGTCGCTTTAAAATACTTGTTGTGGTATTTCGAAGTTCGTCGTCGTGCGGAACTTCTGTGAGCCTAAAGCGACTAGTAAATGCTTTAAATAAAATTGTACGTCTTTAAATATTTAAATATATTTTTCGACTTCTTTTTATTACATATGTATTTCTACATATGTTGTTTGTATCTGGACGTTGTCCGCTACAAGCCGCTCGGGCTCAGTGATGACTATCGCTACTGGGTCTATCCTCACTCGATTCGCCGAAGTTGGAGAATCGCTTGTTGATGTCGAGGGGGCTTCTTTTAACTTTCTCAAAGAGAAGTTATTGTATTACCGTCGGATTCGGGTTTTTGGGGAAGGGTCTTCCAGACCCCCTAGGGTCAAACTGACTTTTGATCTTTGCCGGACATGACTTTGTCTGTGGTGCCGGCCGTCCGGCCGTCCGGCCGTCCGTCGCCTTTTTTCTCGGAACACTTCACGGCCACAATTTTCATCCGATTTTCACGAAATTTTCACACAATCTTCCTTTCGTGGTTATCTTGAAAGTGACGAGAGCGATTTTTGAAATTCGACAAAATGGCGGAAATATGTCTGTCTAAAGTTTGCAAAAATGTGCTACGGGCTTTCTACCGGTCCGATCTTCACCAAATTTTAACCAAATAATCTTCACGTGATCCCGATTAAATTTCATTAACTAATTAGGTAATTAATTATGTAATTAGGTAATTATGACCAATTAACCAAATTTTCCCATTTTCATAAAATTATCACCAAATTCAAGTTATGATTGAAAAAAAAATTTTTTTTTCAAAAATTAATTAATTAATTAATTAACTAATTAGGTAATTATATTGAGTTTGAGTGAAATTATTCCCATTTTCATAAAATTATCACCAAATTCAAGTTATGATTGAAAAAAAAATTTTTTTTTCAAAAATTAATTAATTAATTAATTAGGTAATTATATTGAGTTTGAGTGAAATTATTCCCATTTTCATAAAATTATCACGAAATTCAAGTTATGATTGAAAAAAAAATTTTTTTTTCAAAAATTAATTAATTAATTAATTAGGTAATTATATTGAGTTTGAGTGAAATTATTCCCATTTTCATAAAATTATCACCAAATTCAAGTTATGATTGAAAAAAAATTTTTTTTTAAAATTAATTAATTAATTAATTAACTAATTAGGTAATTATATTGAGTTTAAGTGAAATTATTCCCATTTTCATAAAATTATCACCAAATTCAAGTTATGATTGAAAAAAAAATTTTTTTTTCAAAAATTAATTAATTAATTAATTAGGTAATTATATTGAGTTTGAGTGAAATTATTCCCATTTTCATAAAATTATCACCAAATTCAAGTTATGATTGAAAAAAAATTTTTTTTTCAAAAATTAATTAATTAATTAATTAGGTAATTATATTGAGTTTGAGTGAAATTATTCCCATTTTCATAAAATTATCACCAAATTCAAGTTATGATTGAAAAAAAAATTTTTTTTTCAAAAATTAATTAATTAATTAATTAACTAATTAGGTAATTATATTGAGTTTGAGTGAAATTATTCCCATTTTCATAAAATTCAAGTTATGATTGAAAAAAAAATTTTTTTTTCAAAAATTAATTAATTAATTAATTAACTAATTAGGTAATTATATTGAGTTTGAGTGAAATTATTCCCATTTTCATAAAATTCAAGTTATGATTGAAAAAAAAATTTTTTTTTCAAAAATTAATTAATTAATTAATTAATTAACTAATTAGGTAATTATATTGAGTTTGAGTGAAATTATTCCCATTTTCATAAAATTATCACCAAATTCAAGTTATGATTGAAAAAAAAATTTTTTTTTCAAAAATTAATTAATTAATTGATTAACTAATTAGGTAATTATATTGGGTTTGAGTGAAATTATTCCCATTTTCATAAAATTATCACCAAATTCAAGTTATGATTGAAAAAAAAAATTCTCAAAATTTAATTAATTAACTAGGTAATTAGGTAATTATAATGTGTATGAGTGAAATTAGTCCCATTTTCAGAAAATTATCACCAAATTTAAGTTATGTTAGAAAAAAAAAAAGGATTCATTTCCCCCGAAATTTATGGATCCCCCGAAATCTGTAGACCTTTGAGAAAGTTCGTGTCTCTGGGCAAGCTCCAGGACGAATATTAGAAAAGGCATTACCTATAGTTAATCATTATAGCTTTCTGCTTTTCAAAGTCGGCTATTCAGGTCACTGCTTTATTCTTCTGTTTGCTTAGGTTTTGGCTGCTTCAGTATCTTCTATGTTGGTTTTGGTTTTCTTATGTTGTTCCTCTTTTTGTATTCTGTTGGCATATATTGGCTTCTCCAGTCCATTGCCTCCATGATTTCTTTCTGTAGGATTTAGATCAAGATATTGATCTTTTTCACCAGTTCCTCAGCCATTTTTTGTCGCACTCTATCATTCTTCCGTGTCATAAATTCGTTCTAGCTATATATGCAGCATAAATTCAGACTCTGTGTCTGTGCTGACTATATCATTGGACATTAAAATACCAGCATCCTGAGATAGCAGAACTTCTTGCTAGAATGCTTCTATTCATGCCCATCTATATGCCATTCTCTAGGCCAAATTCATTGGCTTCTCTAGGACATTTTCTCATAGGACATAATCTCACGTGTTCAAATCACGTCGGGATCACCAGTTAGTTTGTATTCTCTAACAAAATAAACGTGTAGCTTCGTTTTATATTTTTTCGACTAAATTTTATTCAGCTGATGCTACATATATCGTAATACGTACAGCTTAAGTATTCCATGAACTCCGAGTACATATCCATGGCGTTATTTTCATGGAAAAACTCGTTAATGTTCATAATATGTCTATTTTCACCTGATTTTATGTGATATGAGAATATGGGCACTGTATTTCCTATTGTCTATTTTACTACTTCCGCAGTAAAGGCAGTCGCCATTGCTTCTATTTGTTTTTCTATTCTTCTATTTGTATATCATTTGTTTCTATTTATTTATCTAGTATCTGGATATGTCCATCTCATTCACATGGATCAGAAGTCACCCATCCACATTCTAACCCAAGCCGGCGATCTAAAAAAGGAAACCAAAATACCTACTAAATTTATAGGTTCGGTTGTAATTTCTTGGATAATCTTGTTTCCAGGTTACTTTCAAAATATTTTCAATCGCTGGACTTAGTTTAACCAAATGCCTTACACGCTACCCTAATGTCTAATAAGCAATAATTTGATCTAAACGTATTTAACCGCACAATAAAATACTTACAGCTTAAGGCGGATCCGACAATTAAATTCTACCAAGTGTGCGAGAGAGAGGGAAGATGTCGAAACGTTTTTTCCTCGTTTTGGGCACTAAAAATGGTCCGATTTTTTTTCTGAAAAGCGCATTCTCTTTAATTCGGAAAACTCTAGACTGATCTGAGAGCACTTTTTCCGAAAAAAATTTCCTTCCGGAAAATCGGGAAACGAATTTTCCGGGAAAACTTTTTTTCAAAAAAACCAGGTACACGTTTTGTAGGGTACGATGAGCTGTTTCCAAATCTGTTAATAATTTCAAAATCGGTTAAAAAACGGCGTCGTAATCGCTGTCACAAGATTTAGACGGTGCGGGGAGTGGGGAGCGTCAGGGTCGTAATCAAGATACGCAGATGACAGGGTTAACACACTGTCATTAGGTTGGCTTCAAGTCAATAAAATTTGTAATATGCAGGATCCATTGAAAAATAAGGAAAATTTTTTTGCTAATAAAAAATAAACACATTTAATTTAATCCAGTCTACAGAGCAGTACCTTATCCAGGACTTATCCAACAGGACCTTATCCAGCAAAAGTTGATGTAAAAGATTTTATATTTTAAAAATTGTGCCGGGAAAGCTTTTATTGGCACTCTTCAAAAACATGCGTTATTGGGACCCAAAATGGACCATTAGGTGAAAATGCCTCTGTACACTGGACAATTTGCAATCCTAATAAGATAAAATAAAGAAATACATATGTAAAAAAATGAGTCCCGCGGCAGCAGGACTAAAGAGGTAGATTTCTTTCAGATGGTTAGATCTCGAAGTTTCTAAAATTCGAAGAAATAAAAATCATCTGTTTCCCGGTAAAAATTCAAAAATTTTCTTTTTTACGTAGATTCAAATCTATTGCACCCAGCTGATCCAAACCAACTTTGAATCTTCCTTAGCCATCCCCATAACATCACTTTTAAGTTTGAAAGCGATTGGATGAACGGTTTAGGAGATACGCAGTTTAGGCCCTAAGCAAAGTACCAAAACCGCTGGTCCGATTTCAGCCGTTAACGAACTCATAAATTCTATTAGTTTAAAAGCCCTAAATACCGAATTTCATGGTCGTCAAGTAAAAATTACTCAAGTTATCGTGCGAATATATATATATATATATACATATATATATATATATATATAAACTTTTGAGATGAGGGTGGTTTTGGGGTCCAGGGGGTCTGAAATGAAAACCTGTCACAAAAATTTTTGATTCTGAGACTACTGCCCCCATTGCAATAGGTAGATTTTCTGAAAGAAATCTACCTAAAAAATTGCGCCATAATTTATGGAATCACAATTGCTTTGTACGTATAGTTCATGAATTAAAAATACCTAAAAATGTTTTCACTCACTTTTTTAAACTGACTGATAAGCAGAGTCCAGTCTGGGCGAAATGAAGTGGACTTTGGTCCAGCCGATCAGCTCTGCTTTACTTTATTTACGGTGATTACTACTCTCCCTTTTCCCTTATTTATTTATTTTTCTTCTTAATTTTACTACATATTTTTTTGTTTTATTCCTTGAAGATGTTTGTGTGTGTGGTGTTACTATTTTCTTGTGAGAGATTGAAATTGAATTATGCGAGGAAAGACCTAGGAGATGAAAGAATAGGAAAAGCCAATCGGTTTCGCCTTTGTTTTTTCCTTAAAAAAGGAGGGATTAAAAATCAGACAGAAAGCAGACACAATTATTTTTTACAGATTCCCTCATCAAAATTTTGAAGGCGAATTTTTTAAATAATTTTTCGCCAATACCTCGAAAACCGTAAGTCGTATGCGAAAAAATTGTAAATACGAAATTAAAGCTTATTGAATTTACTATACATTTAATTACGTTAAAAACGGTTTTTTCAACTTTGACCGATCTATTCGATCTATTCAAAAAGTGAATTTCGTAAAAGTTGTAGAGAATTCAATTATGTACCTTTCAAACACAATTCGCAAAAAAAAAAATTAACGTTAAACAGGGGTGGGTGTGTGTGTGTGTGTAAATTCAGCAAAATGGGTCCCGGGGACCCGGTCCCCCCCGTTCGGTGGTGTTGGTTTTGGCCGGATTCCGGACTGACTCAACTGAACTAAGGTACTATGTATGAAAATTTTAAAATTCCCATTCCGTCTGTGGCCTGGGCGAATTAGGGCCGCCCATTCATTGAGTGTTGGTTTCGGTCAAGGGTGCTACGGCTATAGGGCGAAAACCTCCGTCAGGGCCCTCCTTTTGTTGTTGTAATACATATACATATAAAATGGACAGACGGAAGGACGGACGGACAGACAGAGACACGGAACCTTTGTTCGGAATCGTCTAAAATTCAAAATGCAAGTGAAAATTTACATTTGAAGGACAAAAAATTTTTCGACCTCTTGTACGATCGGAAAGCTTCCACTACCTTCGGAATGGGAGAAGGCAAAATTAATAAAAAGTAATATTTTTGAAAACAAAACTCGAAAGAAAAGAATCTAGGGCCATTGAACACCAAAAAAATGCTTTGCTCCTGTCATCTCCGTCTAATCTTGATTTACGACCCCCAGACGCTCCCCACCCCCCGCACCGTCTAAATCTTGTGACAGCGATTACGACGCCGTTTTTTAACCGATTTTGAAATTATTAACAGATTTGGAAACAGCTCGTCGTACCCTACAAAACGTGTACCTGGTTTTTTTGAAAAAAAGTTTTCCCGGAAAATTCGTTTCCCGATTTTCCAGAAGAAAATTTTTTTTTGAAAAAGTGCTCTCAGATCAGTCTAGAGTTTTCCGAATCAAAGAGAATGCGCTTTTCAGAAAAAAAATCGGACCATTTTTAGTGCCCAAAACGAGGAAAAAACTTTTGGGGCCGAATGTGCTGCGATCTATTGACTCAGAAACAAACAAAAATAATGGTCGTCTCCGCCTTAAGTATTCCATGAATTCTGAATACATGTCTTTTGCATTGTTTATTATCTTTTACATTGCTTATTCTTTATCTTGCCATTCATTGGCTTTGTATGCGGTTCATGTGTTTCTACTGATGATATTTATCTAGTACATAGCTGGATATCTCCATCTCATGGATCAGGAGTCACCCATCCACATTCTAATTCAAGCCGGCGTTACTTAACTTAAGTGATGAAATACCAAAATAGCTTCGGTTGTAATTTCTTAGATAATCTTGTTTCCAGGTTACTTCTATGTGGTTTTCAATCCCAGGACTTAGTTTAACCAAATGCCTACTTGCTACCCAGTATCAATCGATCGTGGTTGTCTGTTCTCCCATTATTCTTCATCCCACTCCTGGGATGAATTTATTGCCTTTTCTAAGTCATATATATATTATTTTTTTAAATATGACAACTTTATTGTAATAATTTTATTATTACTTGTTGTAATTTCGGGGATAATTTTTACTTCCAAATTATTTTGATGCGGTTTTCCACTCCTGGGCGAAGTTACGCCAAATGCCTCACACGCTACCCCTGCATGCTGATTTTAGGTTTTGTTTTGTGTTTATTTCGTCCTCTTGTTGTCGTCTTATTTTTATGTCATTAAAGGTTTTGTATGTCGAGTTTGTTTTTTCTTCCTGTTGTCGCTAAAGGATTGTCATTTAGATTGTGTTTGTCTGCTTCCATTCAAGCCTGTCACTAATTAGATGATGAGGTTTTTGGTGCGTTTTGAAGTCCAGGACGTGGTAACTTTTTAATAATTGTCTTAATCTGAGCTTATCTGCTCAGCTCCTTAATTCAATTCTGCACCACATCAATGTGATCAGACATAAGTGTTCAGATTTTGTCTTCCTCGTAATTGGGTGACCATATGCCAAGAACTATAGAAAACTACTATGGTAGCTTAGGCTATAAAATATTAAATAATATATGTAAAATATGTGTGGTTATACCCTCCATATTTTATTCCCTAATCATCTGTTCTATTTCATTTGTCATTGTTTCTAAATTCTGTCCATGGACTCTCTACACTTACGAATAGCTTCGTATAATTTCATTCTTTGTTGTTTACGATGAATAAAATTACGTTGTTACAAAAAGATCTTTAAAAATGAAATTATAGATCTTTTATTCGTAAGTGTAAACTTCAAAATTTTTTCTTTTGTTTTTCCAAATTTCAACTATGTATCAAGAGAACATTCAGCTGATTTGAAAGATTCTGAATTATGAGGTCCGAATGCTTCTTTGGTGAGATGATCGTTTTACTCGACCTGCTACAATCTGATTTCTTGGATGATATAGTCGTCAGCTCTCCATTATTGGAAGAAAAAGTTGGCGATCTCCATGATTGACGATTATGGAAGATAAGACATTAGCTCCAAAGCCATAGAACGAAGAATGGACTGAATTCTTAATTCAAGATTTTACTAACATGGATGACATCAGCTGATATGAAAACGATTCTGAATTGTTAAGTCCGGAAGCTTCTTTTTGATTCTTCGGTGAGATGACCGTTTTGATTCGACCTATCAGATATCTTGGATGACTAGTTGTCAACTCTCCATTGTTGGAAGAAAAAGTTGGCAATCTCCATGATTAATGGTAATGGAAGATGAAGACAGCAGCTCTACAAGCCGGGGACAAAGAACGGACTAAATTCGAGACTTCGGTATCACTAAGAGTGACAGCGGTATTCTTCGATACATCTTCTACGAATTGCTGTTTGCTGGCGTTAGAATACGGAAGAAACTAGCCGTCTGTCTGTTATATACTCAAAATTTAAGATACTTTACTCAAGATGCGTTCACAACCCTTCCAGAGGGGGAAGATGTAAAATATGTGTGGTTATACCCTCCATATTTTATTCCCTCACTAATCATCTGTTCTATTTCATTTGTCATTGTTTCTAAATTCTGTCCATGGACTCTCTACACTTACGAATAGCTTCGTATAATTTCATTCTTTGTTGTTTACGATGAATAAAATTACGTTGTTACAAAAAGATCTTTAAATATATATATAAATATCGATGCCATTGTCTTATTTTAAGCATTTTAGTGACAAGTGCTTTTCGTCCAAATACCAAATTTATAGGTTCGGTTTTAATTTCTTGGATAATCTCGTCTCCAGGTTACTTTCAAAATATTTTCCATCCCGGGACTTAATTTAACCAAATGCCTTCACGATAGCCTAATGTCTAATTATTCAAGGTCAATTAATGTTAATTATTATTATTGTTGTCTTATTTTTGCGTCGATAAAGGTTTTGTATCTCGAGTTTGTTTTGTCTTCCTGTTGTCGCCAAAGGATTGTCATTTAGGTTGTGTTAGTTTGTCTGCTTCCATTGAAGCCTGTCACTAATTAGATGATAAGGTTTTTGGTGCGTTTTGACGACCAGGTTGTGGTAACTTTTTTACAATATATCATAATCTGAGCTTATCACCTCAGCTCCTTAAATTCATTTCAAACCACATCAATTTGATCATACATAAGTGTTCAGATTTTGTCTTCCTCGTAATTGGGTGACCATATGCCAAGAAGAGACTGCTTACTCTGTGTGGATTTTGGTTAAGTAAAGCTTATTATGTACATTAAAGTTGCTTATTATTTCCACGTTTTTTATATCAACTGATATATTTATTTTATTTAAAAGAACACCTCACACCTGTCTTTTAACAGCCACCAGAAACCGAAATACCAATTTGTAGCTTCGGTTGTAATTTCTTGGATTTATCTTCCAGGTTACTTTCAAAATATTTTCCGTCCCTGGACTTAATTTAACCAAATGCTTTCACGATACCCTAATGTCTAATAAGCAATAAATTGATCTAAACGTATTTAGCCGCACAATAAAATACTTGTGGCTTAAGAATTCCATGAATTCAGAATACATATCTTTTGCATTGTTTTCATGGAAAAACTCTGTATATTCATATGTCTATTTTCACCTGATTTTATGAGATATTAATATGGGAACTTTATTTGCTATTGTTTATTTTATTACTTCTGTGGTCATTGCTTCGCATAGTTTAGGAGGAATTGCTAGTTGCGTAAGGTTTATGTAGTTTTAGGCTTTTTTTGCTGTTTGTTCATCGTTTTGTTTTTCTGTTGCATTCATTGGCTTCTCCAGGCCATTGCCTCATTATGTATACGGTTCAAGTTTTTCTACTGATGACATTTATCTAATATCTGGATATGTCCATTTTATTCACATGCGATCTAACGGAAACCAAAATACCAAATTTATAGCTTCGGTTGTAATTTGTTGGATAATCTAATTTCCAGGTTACTTTCAAGTGGTTTTCAATCCCAGGGCTTAATTTAACCAAATGCCTACATGCTAACCCGTTGCCATCGACCCTGCCTGCAGATTTTAGGTTTTGTGTTTATTTCATCTTCTTGTTGTCGTAGCCTTGCATTTGTGTAGTTTTAGCTTTTGTATCAAGTTTGTTTTGTCGCCAAAGGCTTGTCATTTAGGTTGTGATAGTTTGCTTCCATTCAAGCTTGTCACTAATTAGATGATAAGGTTTTTGGTACGTTTTGAGTGCCTCATTGAATTCTTCTTCATTTGTTTTTGCTCCATTTTCGTTTTTCTTTGTATCTTGTATTTGGTTTTCTTTTTGTTGTTGGTTCGTTTTGGTTTCCCTGGGTCATTGCTTTATTATGTTTCCTGCTTTTCCAATCCCTGACGATGTCCCAGGCTGCAAAAGTCTTGTGGACAGAATGTTCTCTTTTGTTAGTTTATGTGCTCATGTACATGAATTTAGGTAGGTAGCCTAATGCCTTTCGGTATGGGCGTAACTTCGAATCCCACTTCTGACACCAATGTAATGAAATTTGGATTTATAAACGTCATAAAATCATGGCCGAAACTAGGTTTGTTCTATTTAAAATAGTCTGCCAACTGTGGTTTTAATTTTGGAGGACCAACTTTCAGACTTTTTGTACACTCTGCCATCAGTTTTGCAATATAGGAACAACCAAAGATTTTTCTAATATAGATTTATTATTGAAAGACTTCACGATGGAAGGATTTTTTACATAAATTTTCATAAAATTAACATTTTTTTCTTTTTTTAAAAACAATTTTTTTTTTTTTAAATTAAACATTTCTGGTGTCGCAGTTTACAGTTGTGACCTAATCTATGACTAGAATAAACTCTTTAACCCGTACTGAGAATCAACTAATTTTTTGAACGAATCGGATTGTCGAAGGTTCCCAAGGGCCGATTTCGACATTCGAGCCCAAAATAAATGATATGTCAAAAAAGTTAAATGCAAAGAAAAAGTTTTCTTACAAGCAAATTTAAAAAACTAGAACTCATCACAATATAAAATCACAATATTTCAATATTGCTGAAATCAAAATTTCAGATAATTCAACCCTCCAACTTAATGTCAAGAGTTTATAACCTCCTAACACTTCTTCTGTTGAGGCCTCTTTAGGAACGCATTCGTTGGAGGTTGCCTAGGCACAGGTATCACAGGTAAAAACTAGCACTAACCAAAATTTGGCCCTTATTTCTTTATAAATTGCAATCTTTTCATTCTAAACAATGCGATTTCAATATGGTACATCCCTTCGCCAACAAACGACAAAGTAATAAATGTCACAAACATGATCAACGTGTAGATTTTAAACCAGGTAGTGAACACTAACAACATAAACGTGCCAAAAATGAGCGTAGTCCAGAATAAAACCGAAAGTTGCTCAAAGGTCGAGGCCAAACGTTCACTTTTCTGTATGAGTCGAATCGTCCCGAAGAGTAGAAATCGGTCAAAATCTCTTCTTTTTGCTTCCATGTATTCGCCAGCCAAATTTTAAGCATATTTTCATCCTCAGGAAGAATAGTAAGCGGGTATCTATAAAAGAAAAATTAAAAACTTATGAACTTTCGCACTAGATGGTGCTGAACTAAGCACTATCTTGTGTGATTTCGTGAAACTATTTTAGTTACCTAGTTATGTTGAAGTGCACTTGCTCTGGAAATATTCCACGGAAGACATCAAGTTCAGTTTCAGCCAAAGTGCCCGGATAGCCGACAGTTAGGTCGTAAATCGCATCCAATTGATTCGCTAAAAACTTGTCTGATTAGGAGGTGTACATTCGATATTTCCAACCTGCGCTCATTTTTTGAATTAGGTAGATAAACCCTGTAGTTTTTGGATGCAAAACTTGTTTATAATGAGGCAGATTATTTTTATCTGCATAGTCGTTGCTCCTTTTTATGCTTTTTTGGGTCAGATCGGTCCCTTCGGGGAATATTAGAACCTTAAAGAATGTTAGTTTAGGTTATAAAAAGGGAATAAGGTACCTGATAGGTGTGGTTCAGGTCTTGAAGGTACTCAATCATATCAGACATGAGTTTTTGATCTGTTTCCCATTTTCGATGGATGAAGAAAAAGCCTGTCATTTGCATAACCCATCCTGGACCAGGGCTGTGGCGTATTGGCGATTTTAAAACGAATTTTAATCTATGGGCTGGGGTTGTCGTCCCATAATGCATTGCTGCCCACAAAAAGTTCCAGTCGAGTCTCGTCCTGTGGTTCATTATCAATATCGATCTGTCCCATGGTAGTATCGAGTCGCCATTGATAACGAATTCAGTTCCAAATAGTATTTCCATCAACGCCTAAAAAGCATTAGTGATTCATTAAGTACTACACTACTCACAACTGGATAAAGTTCCCAAGTAGCGAACACCAATTCCATGGCGTGTCTGTACATTTTGTTGCTGACCAACATGACTGGAAGTAGAGGGCAGCATAATGTCAAAAAGCCGCATAGGATGCTGAAGTACCATAAGAAGCAGTAGACCACTCCTCTCCAACGGCTTCCTTTCATTTTATTCAGGCTCCTGAAAACACTGACATGTTTATCTTTTATAACCTCACTTTCCTAACCTTCTTATAAGGTATCTCAGAAAAATACAGGGATCGAACTCTTGACCTTAACAACGTGAGCCTCACTAGCCTGGACCACGAGTTAACTGACTACAACGAAGTCTAAATAATTGATTATGGAATACAGCACAGCGTGTGGTACATTTTTGGAAAGGTCAACCATTCATGTTCAAAAACCTCGGCAAACTCTGCTTAACTTAGGTTATCTAATGGGAACCGTGTATCAAGAGTGGGTATGCAGTTTATGCTGCCTGTGAATGTCTTCAGTAGCCGTTAATATTTAATGACTTCAGATGCATCCTTAATGTGATGCATCCTGAGTAGTGATATATGGAGTTCATGTTGTTTTAGGTTTTCCTTTGTATGTTGCGATGTTGTTTTATTTTTCAGTTGGCCCTTTTCTGGCTTTTTAGGCCATGGCCACAATTTCTGTTTTCCGCTCTGTTGCAGCTGCAGCTATTGCCTTTTTTGGCTGCAATGGCCTTCGCCACAATTGCGGTATGGTCTGTTACTTCCGGCAAGTTCTGGAAATGCGTTAAGACCCTGGCATACCGATGATTTCTTCTCTAGGACACTGCCTCATATCTGTGGCTTTACACGTCATGTTCAGTGAGAATTTTGGTTATTATTGTTCTGCTCGCTCATTATATAGCGAAGGGTTTCTGATGTATTTGATGATGTTGTTTTAGGTTTTCCTTTGTATGTTGCGATGTTTTTATTTTATTTTTCAGTTAGCTCTTTTCTTGTCGTTTCTGCAGCTTTGGCATTTTTCTGGCTGCAAAGGCCTTCGGCTTTCCTATTCGTCCTGTTCTCATGTATTTCGGTCATCCCGATTATCGTGATTAGGTATTTTATGGCATGTCACTAATTGGTCCTCAATTTGATGATATTAGCCTGTTTTTTTGGTTACACCAATAGGATGCGCCATTAGCAACATCTCTACCTAAGGCTGCTTGCAACTTAGCTTCCCCCTTGTTTTGTACAACTTTTGCAACCTCACTTTTCTAACCTTGCCTCCCTTATTTATCTACATTTTCTACTGCAATTATTTGCTCTCTTAATCGGCCCAGTGCGAGAAATCCTTGACCTAAGTGATACGATCAGTGTCCCCCAAAGAGTTCAGATATGACAGAAATAACTGGATTCGATGAATTACTGCATAGAACTTCGATATAGCGAATGATGGAGGAGGTCAGGTTTTAATCATAGGAAAGGAGTTAATTTGAGGTTCCTAAAATTGGGGTGTTCGTTACTAGGTTTTCTTTGTCTACATGACCTGATTTTTGCATTTTGTTCTAGCTATTCAATAGAAAAATTGCTTACCTTGAAAGCTGATCCTTTAATATCCGAGGGCCTTCTGGATGTTTCTATCCTGAAGAACATATGATGAATGTTTATAGGAGTGACATGTGAATTCCGTTTTCGTAGGGCTGTTTTAGAACGATGATGGGGAAAGGGGTGGTGGGCGAGGGTGGAAAAAGAGGGGATGCCTTATTGATCCAGCATCCCTCGACGGTCTGTATCCATTTGTTCGGTTATGCACGCGTATCAGACGGATACTGTTTCTTTTTGTTTCCCCGCCGAACTTTTCTAGGTTTTTCTTTGATTGGATTTAAACGGAAGGGTTGAAAAGGTCGACGTTTATTAAATAACGTCAACCTTAAAACCCAGTTCGGCCCGGAATTTATGGCTTTCTATTTCTGTCCTTATAAATATTTGAATCACCCCCCACTTTAGGTCAAAAAAAAGTTAAGTCCCCTTTGTTTCCCAAAGTCCACTTCCCAAAATCTTTCGTCCATGCCACGTGCATCTTTATTTTCAAGATGACCGCCTCCCCCTTGTTTTAACCCTAAAAATCTCGATTTCTTTCCTATGACCTTGTCCTCAACTAATTGCCAATTAGAGTATCTTCTTGTCTGGAAAGAGAAGTGCGCAAATTTAGATTGAAAACCTCCCTTTTATGCTATTTGAAACCCCTTCATTTGCATAGAACCCGAAGTTGGACTCGATTGGAATAGAATTTTTTAACAATCCTTAGTTAAGAAATCGACCCCTATTAGGGGTTAGAGTAGTATAAAGAACCCCAGTTGTATTTACTTGCTGATCACACTTTAGTGAGTGTTGGTGATCACCTGCTGCAGTGAGGAGGGCCCTTCCGAAATTTTAAGTAATATAATTTGGGTTCCATACAAAACTGTTGGAACAAACAAAAGTCCACATGGGACTATTTTGGACAAAAGTCCTTCACGGGGAGTCCGGTTTACGAACATTCAGTACCTACGGTTACATCACGAATAGAGGTTGAGAAATAGAAATGCAATAATTAAACAATTTTTACACTACCACGGGCAGGGGGGTGTAAACAGGAAGAGTGCAAAACCTGGCACTGCACTTTTTGGGACGAAACACGTCGTGGAGTAGCCTCAGAGTCATTCCGGATATGGGCGCCACACAAAGTAAGAAGGAGGAGATCGTAATTGAAACCGCCGGGGTCGGGGCAAATGCAGGACCTATCACCGCCGCCCCCTCGACCGACCGTCTGGTGACGTGGCTCCTCCTGCTGCAGGTTGGAGTCGTGGCTTTCCAGGTGCTTCGCTGGCTATACAAGAAGCATCAAGAGCGCCATGCCCGTCAGGTCAGGCGAGAGATGCAGATCTCCGTCCTGGATCAGAGTCGGCCGCCGGATGTGTGAAGCTCTCGTCGAAAGTAAGTAGTAGTTTTAAGTAATTTTATTATGCGGTCTTCCTCCTGTTGTCACCCGGTTATCACTCCCTTGACGACTTCTGTTTATGCTTGATCTACTGATATACGCCCTAGGGTCTCCTTCAAGTCTATCCCTTCAATCTCAAGGACACTGTCCTGCGACCCCCGGCGCCGAAGACTCCTCACCCCGTCATCCCAACTGTAAACGTGTCCTCCGGCGTGCATTTCGTCCTTTTTGATTTTAATTTTCAAGTTGGGGGTCGAGGCCAGGAGGGTCCTGCGTATCATCAGTAACTTGTCGATTCTCTTCCTTGTTTCCAAAACCAGGTCTTGTGAGATCCGTATTGTTCGGCCCTTGAGGGTTCCCGTTTTCCTCAGCACTGCCCATTTTTCCTCCTCGGATGGTAGAACTCCCATCTCATCGAATAAGCCTTCGACTGCCGTTTTGGGATCGACCTGGGGGTCTAGACCTTTGATGATCAAATTGGCTGCCCTATTTCTGTTCTCTAGATTTTCAATCTTTTTTTCGAAGGACCGAGTTTATCTGTAGAAGCTGTAGAAAGTCCTCTTTTGTGGCCAGGGTGGTTAATTGTTTTTGCATTTTCTCGAGTACCGCAAGTAATTTGTCGTCCGAAGCCATTTTTTTATTCATGAGTTCGTCAATCTTTGCTTGTTTCAGTTTTTTCTTTATCACCGGCGGTGGGAGAGGAGAGCTGACGTTTGTTGGGCATTGGAGGGGGACTCAACAAATGCTTGTGTTTGCACTTTCTGAATAAAACGCAATACAAAAATCTGTTATTTGTACCTGTTTTTTCTCAATTCCCCAAGAATCCACCAATGCGATTTCCACGAAAACTCGACCCGAGGTTCACCAACTCAAACTTTTTCACTATTTCCAAAAACCAAAACGGAAAACGTCCCTAAAACGGTCTAAGAGACCGATTTATTTAACGTCCGTGAGGCTAGCTTAGCCATAGTACGGTCAGACGTGTTCAACGTCTTGACCAAATCGTACCCCACTAAAGGTACTGCTCATTTGCCTCAATCCCCTGAGTTAAAGATACGTGGTGTAGAGTTTTCGTGTCATTTGGCATTTGCCAATTCAGTCCCATCCGAATCCTGTACACTCTCAGCACTATTTGATGACTCATTTAAGTTTCTAGACGCATTTGATAAAAATAATATATCATAGTATGGAATAGTAGGAAAGAATGTTTTATGGTCGATTATGATGGGTCGCTTTGTAATCTGGCCAATTTTAATGGATCCTAAATGTTTTGGGGTATAACTTTCCTTTATAGCTTCCTTTCCTTTGGAAATCAGCTAATAACAAATAATATGTAATAATAATAGTAATAAAAATAATTAAAAAAAGTAATAAGTAATAAAAAAAAAGTTAATATATAAAAAAAAACAGTAAATAATATATCATGGATGTTAAGTAGGTAGAATTTACAGTTAATTCAATTATAGGTCACAAAAAAAGCGTTTGTTAATTTATTTATTTAAAAAGATAGAAAAAGATCAACTAGTTTGCCGCATTCGATTTCGACAAATGCACGAAAATCTCCAGAAGTTGATCGCCTGAGATTCAGAGATCTCGAGACTTCATTCATCGGAAGGGATACCTGAAGACTACTGAGTAAGCTGGACTGCTGAACTTCATTGTCATCGATGTGAAGAATCACGCTTGTCCAAAGGATTACTCAAAATAAAACGACATCGCCATTTTCGAATTCTATTGTTGCTCAGTCAAACGACTCAACGAATCCATATGAGCAATTGATCAGCGCTCTGCAGGTATCTATTCGCCCATCGAAGGACATCCAGTACTGTAGGAAAGACACTCATTAGTGACTTCCAGAGTTGATGACCCAGTACAGAAGATGCGGAGTTCAATCCATTTTCGACCGTCGACTTCATCGCTCTGATGACCGAAACTTACGATTTATTCGCCCATCGAAGGACCATCCAGCGTACTGTAGGAAAGACACTAATTAGTGGCTTCCGAGGTTTGATGACCCAGTACAGAAGATGCGGATTCATCCATTTTCGACCGTCGTGGAGCACTTCAGCGCGCTGATGACCGAACTTACGATGTTTCGACTGTTAGTCGGCACTGTTAGGTACTAGAGTTCAAGAAACTGTCGCTACTGTCGAGAGTTTAGGCTCGCAGCGTACAAGAAGACTATTGAATGCAAACAGTGCTTCTGGACTGCTGATTCATAATTGATTTCGTCGTCAAAATACGAAGATCATCGAAAGCAGCTCAAGACTCATTTTTCAGTCTGTAAACTACGATAATGTGTTAGCCTAAGATGGAAGCTCGCATTTTGAACTCTGTTGTATTTTTTGACTCAGTCGTAACAATATAAGCAAATTAAACTCGTTTACGTTCCTGCATGATGGACGTCATCGAAGTTCATCCAGCTTTCTGCAGACAGCCACATAAGACATGACTTCCCGTTGATGACCATAGAAGCACAAAACGCAAGAATGTGGATTCAATCGATTTCGACATTTCGATCGACCTAACTATCGATCTGATGTGTACGTGGAGAGTTGAGGTTCGTGAGACTGCAGCTTGCGTTCGTAGGTCCACGCAAAAGCAAAACTCAGGTACCTAGCTTCGATTATACATCGTAGTCCATCCACGTTCGTCACAAGAAGAACGCCAGTCAACAAAACTTCGCATGACAAAATATATATATATATCTATATATAGATATAGTATAATTTGATATCTATTCACGATCTAGATAGATATATCGATATACCAAACATTACGCATTCACAAACTACATCACACACGCTGATCATATCAAGTCATTATTATTAATTTAAATAGTGCTCAATAGTTTTCAACAGTTTTACTTCTAATTTCCCGATCTTATCATTATGCCTAAAATGCTACATCTCTCAAAAAACATGCTGATGGAGGTAATAGTCCGTCCTGACGCAGCTTACGCTTTGACATCCACTCGATACGGTCACCACCCTGTTTTTAAACATCGATATGTACAAAATAAGGGAAGTTATACTCCATATCATCAAAGATCCATTTCTGTGGCTAGTAAAAGCCATACGACCAAAATATCATTCAAACCAAGTAATTTCGTCATACGACAGAGAAGCCACACACATCGCCCAACGAGGGTTTGCAGAAATGAGACAGAGAGATAAGGCATTGATATACTCCGCGTTGCAATATTCTACTCATAAGTAATTTTGTCTGATATGAAGAAGAACGTGTTACCGATAGCCATCACAAAAGCGCCTGAGTCTCCGCAAATATTTCATCTCCCGAAACCTTATGTTTTCCACTCTCATAATATCAAATCTCTACGTCGAATCTCCCTTTCTTCTGTTTAATCTTATCGTCAGTTTATGCCTTATCCTCACTGAAGCACCTGATACCACTTGCACTGGAGAATCTAATCGCGAGGGTCTGTTTCATCGTTTAGCCTTAATAGATCGGGAGAGGCTCTAGCGACTATTATTAGTGTACGTGCGTTCCGAATCCTAAAACTGCATGTAACGAGCTATTATTACACGCCTTTAAATGTCCTTTATAAGACCAGAGATTTCAGTGTAGGTAAAATTCTGGGAACCAAATTTAGTACCTTGGTCTGCGACGTCAGGCATCATAGTTAGCTCAAACCACCAATACACGGGTTCTATGTCGGTTTAGTATCTTCCTGTCAAGACTATCGGCTTGTTCATCCAGGTCCGGGTTGTTCAAGATTGTTATTGTCCTTCAGCTCTCTTATAGTTTTTCTATAAGGATAATCTACCTAATAAAATGAAAATAACTCGTAAAAAATTAATGGCGGTGAGAACGCAATCTCTTTTTTAACGTATTTATAACTAATCTTCGAAACATTACACTAAAAAATAAATTATTACCAAAGAACAGATTCTTATTTGCTTCTGAATATAGAAAATTCAAAATTCTAAACGATTCACTGGATGAAAGTCGATGAAAAATTCGAATCTCTATATATCCTCACAATCTCCTAATATATAAATTCAATGTCCCAAGACAATATCCTTCCTACCTACATTTAACGAATTAAGCCCTCTGACTCCGAAATATTTAGTGTGTACTTACACGGATGCCCTCCGTCGTATTTTTGATTCAACCTTGATGAAAAGGACATATTTATCCTCTTGCTGATTTAATTTTGAGGGGGTGACCGCCTGTAGGATTTATCGCTTGGGTCTCCCTTATAATCTTATAATCTATACCTTGGAAATTTATAGTGGACGTCATTAGACTGCTTATATGCGGTATGTAATTAATCGCAATCATAATTAGTTCGGCTTGTTTGTGGCCCGCGTTTTGCGCGTTTCATTTCTTCGTCGCTAATTCGTAGGTTTGTCGATGCGATTTCTTGTTCTGCTACAATGGCTTGTAGGTTTTATATGACAAACACACTCAGATTCAATATTGTACAGACACTACAATTATTCAACAATTTTTAACTTAATACAACATTGTTTTTTCCCGTACTTACAGCTTGTATCGAGATACGCCTATCAAAGATTTGAGACTTTCAAAAAGCACAGTATGGTATTCAGAGCCCTCTGAGAGTAGATGGTAAATTATTAATACTACACTTTTTGGGATCATACTCATGACATCAAAGAAAGACATAAAATCATCGGCAGTCCATTTGCAAAGATGGTTGAGAGGGTGGCAGACGGCCAGCGTCAGGCTGACGGTGGTTTGATTTTCCACTTTAGTAAGCTTTACGGGAGAACGCCAAGTCCCAGCAAGTCCCGGATTAGTCTCATTTTAAGGTAATTTAATTACTAAGGATGAATACTAACAGTCGAATTTCGCTATCTTTAATGGTTTCGAAATGGTCCACAAAACATAAATTACTTTGTCTAGATCGCGAATTTCTCGTTTCAACTAAATCGCTGACTGCTTCCAAACCACAAAAGATAGCGAAATTTGACTCTTAGTATCCGTCCTTAGCAATATAAATTACCTTTAAAATGAGACTAATCGGACTTGCTAGGACTCAGCGTTCTCCGTAGCACCACTAGAATGTATGACACAATGTGAAAATATTGGAAATTTTTCAAAGTTCAAAGCCTTACCACTTCCAAACCATAAACGATAGCGAAATTTGACTCTTAGTATCGTCCTTAGTCAATTAATTACCTTTAAAATGAGTCCCGTAACGGACTTGCTGGGACTTGGCGTTCTCCCGTAAAGCTTACTAAAGTGGAAATCAAACCACCGTCAGCCCTGACGCTGGCCGTCTGCCACCACCTTCTCAACCACTTTCAAATGGCTGACGATGATTTTTATGTCTTCTTATGTCAGATATGAACCCAAACAATTAGTATTTAAAATACCATCTGTCAGAGGGCCTAAACCATCTGTTTTTTGAAATTCTCAAACTTTGATAGGGCGTATCTCGATAAGCAGTAAGGTTACGGGAAAATTTATTAAGTTAACAATTGTTGAAAATTGTATGACCCTACAATATTGAATAGAGTGTGTTTTGTCATAAACGCTTAGTTTAGGACTTATAGGCAAAAAACCGAAAATCAGCTTGGTTTTTCGCCCCTCCTGAGGGTAGCACAGGTTTCTCGAGTTCGAAAAATTAGAGAGTCGTTCTTCCCCAAAATGTGGAAGCGTTTTTCGTTGTAGTTCTTCGTCCTCCAAGTGCAAATAATGCTTGATTCAACGCTGTTTTTTGAAGATGTCTTCTATCATGTAGTTGTGATTCTTCTAATAAAGCCAGAGGTTTGCTTATGGCCCATATCAGTGGCACATAAGCGTAGCTAGTGACTCAGTTACCTCAACGTAACGATGCTCCTGGGCAAAACGTAATATGAGCGTGTGTTGATAGACGATGACAAAAGAAAAGGGGCATTTGAGAGTCGATATTACACGGCGCATGCGTCTATGGGACGACGAAAACCACGCTCGTTCGCCCTCCTTCCCCGGCGTTAGTTGCTTCTCGGCTCCCTTTCCCGGCAGTTCCGCGCACTAATTTCTCAATCGCGAGTTGTACGTTGACGCTTATCACCGGCGAAACTCAAAAGTAAGCTTTTTCACCTCCAAAATTTTTTTTCCTTTTTTCTCAAATGAATACACTTTGCACGAATTCCTAATGTGATAATAGAGCTGTTGTGATTTTTGCATTACTTTTAATTGTTTCCTTGATTAGATTCCTGGGATTCGTTTTTTAGGTGCATAAGAAAATGAACGTACAGTCACCCCCGGTGACTTATTAGTTATTAATAACTCCATCCTGATTCTTGGTCTTTTTTTAAGTACAGGAAGCGTTATGAAGTGGATCACTCCAGTTAAAAGGTTCCACTCGAGACGACCTGATTTCCTGCCAAGTTTTTATCAAGGTGTGATTCATCTTGATTCGGATGACTCTAGATTATAGCTGTAGATGCTGATTTCTGCATGCTTTTTTCTGTTTCATCCCTTTAGAGGCTTTTTTCTAGCTGATTTTCGCACCAAAAACAAGAAGGAAGATTTTCCTCCATGTCACGGACCGTCAAGTTCCGTTTCTTGGGGAGGAACTTAAACACCCTTAAATTTACGATTTATATATTTGGGTAACATGAGCATCCACAGCGTCTAATGTGGAATGGCCCATCAACCTCTGATAAAGTTGCTTGGGATCCTGTTGTGCTGCTCCCTGATGTGCCAGTCCAGCTTAGCCTTCATCATTTTACCGGAGTAGGGCATGTTTTGGCTGAACCGACAGTCTTGAGCTTTTTTTAATTCTAACTTACCGATGACCACGTCCGTTGAGGATTTATCCACGATCCATAATCCCCTTAATCGTACTAAAACTCTTTATTTTTATTGTCCATTATTTCGACGTTGAAATCTCCTGCAATGATCATTTTGCTCGCGTTTTCTTTGTTTATCCATTGACTCTATGGAGAGTTAAAAGTGAGCTGTCCAAATAAACGTGTTTTCGGTCTTTTTAAATTTTATTGTAACTGATTAGCAGCTCCTATGATCAATTTGACCATCTTGAACCTTAAGGTCAATTTTATATTTATTTAAAATTAAAGATCTCGCTGCTTTGATGGCGTTCTTTATTCTTTCTTCATTTTCTTGCAGCTTTCTTAATATTGTAAATGAATGCATGTATAAATAAAATGAGTACATATATAAAATGGGTGTAAGCATATCTAAAGATCTTTTAGAAACAATTTTATTCTTCGAAAAACATGAGAAGAATTAAATTATATGTTCATCGTCCAGAGACTTTTTCTAGACTGAAGAGTAATTTTGAGAACATATGATCGAAAATAAAATAGAACACGTGATAATTTTACACATACTTGCAAAAAATTCAATACTGTCTCTACGTTCCCTTTTTTTTTTCATTAATTCATGAAGTTTCGCTGCTGCGTGGTTCCAATCGTCATGGAATCCTCTGAAACGAAATAATAAAAACATTTAAAATGGTTTAATTAATTCTTACACGTTTTCGAGGAGGCTTCTAAAATTGGCCTTGAGTTGGCCTCTTCCGGCTACCCAGATTTAGTAGTGGAGGAGATCTCTATAAGAAAGTATAATAAAACGTGTGGTGGTGTTTGTAGAATTTATTGTAACTGAACTGATTTTAGAATTAAAACATGATTTTGGACTTCGTCACCACAACTCTTTCTTGGCTTTTTTGGACTTCTTTATAAACAGGAGAATTTCTCAAGACTTGTAACGCAGCGTGTATTACGCTCGGTCGTACGTTTTCGAGAATGTACGCGTGAACGTCCTTCACCTTTTTTTTTTAACGCAACAGGAATAATATCGGTTTCTTTAAATTTCCTCGGAAGGCATTTTATACTGTTTCCGACTTCCGTTTGGAAATTGACGACCCTTCCTTTGACTATGTATTGCTGCTGTCATGTTAATCCGCATGAATGGGATCCTCGGCGACAAAAACTCTCTTCGAGGTGGGTTAAAATTTTGAGCTCTTCGGGCATTTCGGGGAAATTCAGTTCTTTATGGAAACATGTGAATTTTCGGATAAATCATCGTACTCTTTTATCCATCTTATAATAGAAATCTTCACCATTAAACTTTCGCATCATATTTTCAATGTGAAATGATGTAATGATTCTTCGACTCGCTAATTTGTTTATTAATTCTTCTTACCTCCAGAGTTTTTGTGATCCCAGACACTGGTGGTCTGAAGTCATAGTACTCTAATTTACACGGTATGAAGCCACAGTCTATGCAGATGCCAATTTTAGAGGTTGTTTTCTCTAAGAAAAACGTGTCGATTTGTTATTTGTTACTGATTCTTTTAATTCAGCTGACGCTACTATGCTCCCCCCAAAAGCGTCGACGGAGCTCAGGCGAAACGCACTCGTCGTGAGCTTTTCTTCGAGGCAGTTTCAACCAGGGTAGCGACAGTCGAATTCGATTCTATGATTTCGTTGCTTGTATCAAGATGAGCTGGTTTTAGCCTATCGTAATCGTCCTCCATTCCCGTTGATATTGAGACGGATGGTTTTTTCGGGTCCCTCGTAGGGCGGTGTAAGCGAGCGCTTTAGCCCTTCGACTCTCACGAAAACGTGGCTGCAGGTCCGTAGATCCTTAGGCACAATTGTCTTCGTGCTTGCGTTGTTGGAGGTAGTTGGCCTGTTAGATACCATGCTGTCTTGGAGCTACGAAGGCGTCTTTGTCGGGTATCGTAGCTGAAGGGGTCACCAGTTAATTAGCGGTTTGCTACAATAATTTATTTTGATGTGTGTTTTGTGTTTTATTGAACTGATTTATCGACTGACTATCATCTGATGATTCTTTTGGGAGGAGAGGCGAGGAGTTGCTACACCGTTAGCAGTTTCCTAGCATCTTGATCATTGATAAAAATGGTTGTCCATATTGCAAGTCTTAGCGATATCTTTTACCCTGCATTTCGTGACCTTGCATTCTTCGCAAATCTTATTTTGATGAATAGGCATGTCTCATTACCAAGTTTATTAAAAATATCCGATAAACAGAGGTCAGGTTACTGATAACGATGACGCCATTCTCCAAAAACAAACTCGTAAGGTAAAACTTGTGTCATTCGTCTGAAAAATTAATTTCGTCTCGCATCGATTCGGGAGTGGCGACTCGATATCGATTCGAGGACTTTAAATAAGTAAAAACTCGATTTACTGGCTAAAGTGAATTTCGAGGAAAATGGAGTGCGTATGGAATATAAAAATGACTGGGAAGGCAGAACGTTCCCTAAAGGGCTTAAGTCTGAACACGTAGGAAGGTGTATAATTCTAATTAATCCCAACAGAGGGATCTGATTGTTAAAAGGGAAAAAAATCTTACCAATGATTCTATTTTGATTCTGTACTGTATATGACCACCATTTTCTGCTGTTTATGTCATGCTTTCTTAGTTTTGTAACGATTTTGGTGATACGTAGTTGGATTGATCGTTGAAGTCTTTTTTCTTTTCCAATTAAGCCCTTAGCCATTGTCAGCGTTCCGCTATCGGTCTAGCAAAAAAGTAGTTTTTCCTCACCAAAGAGAACTTGAAATTTCGAACAATTTAGAAAAAAAAAAAATAAAAATAAAAATAAATATCAATGTCACCGACTTATTTTTGCATTTTCGTGACACGGGCTTAACGTCCAACTACCAACTCAATGGTGTCGTGGACGAGTGTGCTTTACCCTTGATATTTATTATATTAACGAGGCGACTTACGAAAAAAGGTCGAGGCGCTCGGAAGATCCGAACCCGGGTCCCCCGCATCAAAGCCTAACACACTAACGACTCCCCCACACCGCGCCTCTAAATTTCGAACAATTTGAATGTTCAACACATTAACTGTGTCTGGAGTGAAAATGGAGCCAGAGAGGCCTTTCAATCCTATTTTAACAGCGAATGCAGGAACCTGAAAAACCTTATGAGCAAGAATTGAGTTTAAAATTACCTTACAGTTCCCTAAAGGGCTTAAGTCTGAACACGTAGGAAGGTGTATAATTCTAATTAATCCCAACAGAGGGATCTGATTGTTAAAAGGGAAAAAAAATCTTACCAATGATTCTATTTTGATTCTGTACTGTATATGACCACCATTTTCTGCTGTTTATGTCATGCTTTCTTAGTTTTGTAACGATTTTGGTGATACGTAGTTGGATTGATCGTTGAAGTCTTTTTTCTTTTCCAATTAAGCCCTTAGCCATTGTCAGCGTTCCGCTATCGGTCTCATCCTTTGTAGCCCCCTTTCTTCTACCCCCACGTATCAGGGCATCCCAACGGAAATCACAAAGTAAGCGATTCATTGTTTCTTAGCGGATTTCCAAAACGAAGCCCTTTCCATTTTAATTTGTCAAAACCTCCCTTTTTCAATTAAAACGGTATAATTGAAAATTTGAAAAGTTAAAGGAAATCGTGAGTTCCTTCAGGATATTAATTATGATTTGAAAAGTTTTTCAGGAAACCTCGAGGGCTCAAATTTTCTTTAATTGCGACACAAGTCACTTTAATTGAATTATAATGGGATTTTTTGTTGTGTGGTGGAACCTTTTGTCATCATCGAAGAAATTGCTTATGCTTTAGATTGTCCAGGGTTCTATTAAACTTGTCCCGTTTGACAAATGGGGGAGTCATCAGGCGTCTATTAATCACCGGTAAGAAGAGGAATCTATGTGGCCCACCGCAGAACGTGGCATCGATTTTATACTAAAACCTGATAAAATATAAAATCTGATATACATATTGGTTTTCGATTATTTGGCTTCATTCCCAATACGATTAATTACGAAAATGGAAGGTTACCATAAATGAGGCTTGAAATAAGATAGGGACATGATTCCCATCTGCTAATCCCCCTATACCTCGTTTCCATTTGCAAAACGGCATTATCGTTGCGAGATAAATGGGGACGACTAATATCAATTTATATCCCAGAATGGCAATTTCAGAGTATTATTTGTGACGAAGAAAAGGTTTTTTTTTTCTGTCTCGTTCTCTCATGAGACCAAAAGTTTTGGCGCTCTTCTTCTGGGATGTCTTCATCGAAAACTTTGCCCTGATTAATTTTTTTAAATAACTTATTCGTTTGATAAGCAATCTCCATGCAACCGCTAGGTATTCGTCAATATTTTTTTTCTCCTTTTTTTCATTTCTTTGAAAATTGTACTTTTCGACATGCACCCCGGGGGGGAACAGGGAAAAAAAGAGGCATAACAATGAAAGAAAAAATATCGCGTTTTTCGCGACGCTGGAGGGGCCAACGACTCGCCGGTGCCTCTGTTTGCGTGTATAAGCAAACAAGAGGGCTCGCTAATGGACAATATCACGAAAATTAGTCTTGTAAACACGACCAGACACTAAATGGGATGCATCATGGAGTAAAGGTCTGTTTTAACGTAATGAACCTTTCTCTTGATTAAAATAAAACAATCGAAAATTGAAGAAATAGCGTAATGGCATCCACTTAGCACAATCTGAGCATGAAATAAGTAGTAATTATTTATAATCCGTATCTTGGATGCTCATTTGCTCTTCGGAGTGTAACGATCGGATTTCAGGGACGCGTAAAATAAAGAATCCGACGGTTTCTCTTTGAAATCAACCATTTATGCTGGAATATTATGTTAATATTAATCAAGAGGGCTTTCCCCTTTCTCGTTTCCTTTTGTCCTACACCTCATTACCTATTTTACATAAATATCAATTCGTCTTGACGTCTCGATTAATTTAAAGGGGCGTCCCTTCTGTTCTTGTCATGCAAATCGAGATTTCCATTGTAGAGTAGCCCTAGTGCATGAATTTATGAAGGGTGCAACTTTCCGTTTATTTGGTCAATGCCCCTGAGGCTAGAAAAACTGAATCTTATCTTTTATGGCTGTGTGGGCGTATCTTTTGAAATATCCCTTGTGACTAAGTAGCCTGGACACACCGCCTTGGGCATTTTTGTTCGCCAGTACCTTCGTTTAGTCCTTTTAAAATAAGGAATGAAGCTTCTGGTCTTGCTAGTCGTTCTCCCATAAATGGCATAGTCAACTTTGGCTCGATTCCAAACAGGTCAGAAGCCCTCCTTAAGCACCCTAATTAAGGAAATTTCATCAAGAAACCCTTATATTTTAACCTCACAAATTCTCCCCAATGTATATCAAACAGGTGACCTTTTTTTGGATGTCGAGCAGATGTCCCTTTATGCAGGGGAGACGCTATTTTGAATATTAATCCACAGATGGTCTTTAAATCCGGTTTTTTAAAAATTTACGTGTGAAAGCACTCGGAAGTTCAATTATTCCTATTAGAATAAACAAACAATTAGTCTCGCTTAAGCGATTTTTATCAGCACACGGAAAAATTGTTCTATGCGATAGTAAGGCTCCTTTTGGCATCAGAGGACGTCAAAAATCGTAAACGTGGACATTATTCATGGGCGCCCCCACAGACGCTACTAGCATATCTCACGTGAGCGAAGGATGGGGGGGGGGACTTTCTTTAAGAACACGCAACCCTCTTCCCTTATGCTTTTTACCTTCTCAATCATATGGACGACACGCACTGACCGAAATTCCGTCTAATTTTCTCCTCTGGGTAGATAAAAAAGATAATCTAGTCTTTTTCGGACTGTATTTGCTGGCAAGTCCCCATGGAACTTTATGAGGGGTTGCAAGGCTGCTGCAGTCCAGAAACGAATCCTTTTTTGCTTGCATCACAATATACGATAATGGGGGAGGAAGAACGTTCTGGTTGAATTTTCGTACTTTCGAGGGGGTTTTCAGTTTCTTGAGTTAACCTTCCCTTGAGATTTATAGAATTCAGGATTCCTGTGTATCCTTTTCACCCCCACCTTTTCCTCGTTCTTCCTCCCTCTAGTAAATCGCTCAAGTAAACACGCGCTTTCTCGAATCCGATGTCTCGAAACTGACAATCTGTTTACATTGAATTAAACCTTATCTAAAACTTTGGAGACTAATTTACCCTTTTTCAACTTTCTCAAAACGGCCTTAGAGGTTGGGGCTAGAAGGGCGGGAGCGTTCCGCCCTGCCAAATGGGATTTTGTTAGAGAACCCCCGTTTTGACAATCGGTCCAGACGTTCCTGAGATATCGCATTTTCAAGCTGGACACATGACATCTCTGCTATTAGCGGATTTTTGGTCTTAAGATTCCAATTTCCCTAAAACGGTTAGATCTGGGAACTTTTATAACACAAATTCATATTTAACGGTTTAGTACGTTGGGATGTTCAAGCAGATTCTTTGATAAAAGCCCAAAATAAACTGTAGTGCATTCCTGAAATATTTTGTCCTCAAACGATGCCAAGGATGCCAGGCACGAGATCCTGCGCGAATCAACTAGAAATTTAAAGAACCTGTTAATAAACCATTGTTGAAAATGTCTTAATATCCAGTCTCCCAGTCTCTCGTATTAGAAGACATTTAATTCTAGGATCGCGGTAATGTTTCGGTTTTCTATATACGTTATGCAGTTTTTGCGAGCATACTACTTATCCAAAAAATGCCAAAACTTCTCCTACCCATCGCCTCTTTGGCAAAAAGTAGAGACACTTTTGTTTTAAAAATCTCCTCCATCGGTATAGTGGTGTTGGCTATTTTGTGAGAGAATCTTTGAGGTTTTTAAATTTTTTCTCTCGGCAGTCTTACGCCCTATGGTATGACGGCTGGTTCTCCATTTCAATAGTCATGACTCATGAAATTGGGGAGGTTTTTCGCCTTTCATGTTTCATTTTTAAGGTATTTTTTCCTGTTTATTTTGTTCAGAGAATCTTTTAGGTTTTTGAATTTTTTTTTCTCCGCGACGTCCTTTTTCAACCCTTTCCCTACTTCAGAGATTGTTGTCTCTAATAAATTATTCTTGTCGATTTGAATTAAATTTTATTTCGACTGATTCTTTTATTTATTCAGCTGACGCTACACCTACCATACTTGGGCCTGCTTTCGTATTTCCTCCATGGTAGAGTTGGTGTTCGCTTATTTTGTTGAGAAATCTTTAAGGTTTTTAAATTTTTATCTCGCAGTCTTACGCCTATGGAATGACGTCGGCGCGTTCTCCATTTCAATTGTCTTGAAACTCTGGGAGGTTTTCTGTCTTTTTCATGTCATTTCCTGAGTTTTTTTGCGGATTTCCGGAGACAGCTGTTATTGGGTCGGCCTCACGGAGGCTTCGACTTGTCATTCTCCTGGTCCTCATCTCCTGGTCATTCCATACCTGGGGATACATTTTTCCTATTCATTTGTTTAGAGAATCTTTTAGATGTTTGATTTTTTTTTCTCCGCGACGTCCTTTTTCAACCCATTCCCTACCATACTTGCTCCTGCTTTCGTATTTCCTCCATGGTATAGTTGGTGTTGGCTTATTTTGTTGAGAGAATCTTAAGGTTTTTAAATTTTTCTCTCGGCAGTCTTACGCCCTATGGAATGACGTCGGCGGGTTCTCCATTTCAATTGTCTTGAAACTCTGGGAGGTTTTTTCGTCTTTTTCATGTTTCATTTCCTGAGTTTTTTAGCGGATTTCCGGAGGACAGTAGGCTATTGGGGTCGGCCTCATGGATGCTTTCGGCAATTTTCTCCGCGACGTCCTTTTTCAACCCTTTTTCCTACCATACTTGCGCCTGCTTTCGTATTTCCTCCCATGGTAGAGTTGGTGTTGGCTTCCATTATTTTACGACTCTTGTGTTCTGGGTCTGTTTATTTTTTTCTCGTTTTTTCATCTCCCTAAAAAGAGAATTTTTTTGTTGTTAACGTTTCAAATTTGACCACCACTTACTGCCTTCCGTTGGCTCTGCCCCATCTGTTTCCATGGCATCAGCGTCGCTGCTCGTCATTAGCCGTGTTGCTAGGAGTGTTCCTAGTTTTTAGGATGCAAAGGTGGCCGACATCCTCTTTGCGGGGAAAAGTGATATCATAACTTTTTCTGGCTGTTGCAGAAAGGTTTTTTATTTTATTTTATTTTATTTATTTATTTTTTTTTTTTGCACGGATTGTATCATACTTTTATACGTTTCAAAACTTCCAAAAGGTGGGGGAAACACATGAACCGAAACCAAAATAAATAAGCGCATTTTTCATGATACGTTCAATATTTTTGGAAATCAATCATGCCATATTGATAAATAAATCCCATTTGCGATGTTATCGAGTTGATTTTTGGGTTTTCACCACACAGGAGAGTGATAGGCGGTAACAAACTTGTGACCTACCCAGGGGAGTGAGGCAAAGGACCTCCTGTAATGAAAAATGAGATATTGAGGACCAGAGGATTTTTTAAATTAATTAATTTTCTCTTCTTGTTTCCAGAAGAATATTCGAGGTCGGCCGAAGATACGAAATCCTAATAAGGTGAGCGTTTTGTGTAAAGGACGTCGACACGCGAAGAACTTCCCCAACGACCTTTTACTTTCTCCTTCGTCTTTTTATGAAACTAGAACACCGTTTTTATTCTCAATAAACCAATTTTTAAAGTTTTCAATTTTGTTCTTTTTTATTTATTATTTCACACCGTGAAAACGGTGTCAGATTGAATCTATCATAGGCTCTCAGGTGTTGCAAATGGTATAGCAGAATAATGAGGTGGCTACGAACGCGGCAGCGTTCCGCCTACCCCCAAAAAATAGAGATTTTATTAGTACACCACCGATCTTCGCTAGTTTTGCACCCTACATAAAGTAGAAGTCACTTTTTATGACTCAATGTAGTCCACCGTTAATAAAATAAAATTGCAGAATTTGTAGCGATATTGTGTAGGATGCTAAGAATTAAAATCAAAGATGGCCTGAATAGGTTATGTTATGTTTAACTAGTTAGGTAAAGCATTGTTCTTTGGAACAAACGATCCCATTTATCGTGATCACGGATGGCCGTGGTGAAGGGAGGGTCCGGCGGTTTGTGTGGCCTCTTTAGTTTATCAACTACCGCCTTTTCCAGATACAAAAAGGACCCGGCGATAAAACGTTAAATTTATAATCAAAATCCTCTTAAGGACGTTTATCATCGGATTAAAAAGGCCGCGGCTTTAAAGTTTGAATGCTTTTTGTGGTTTTGGTTGGATTTTTTTTCCCAGTTTGATTGGCCCCAATTAACCTTTGTCTGATGATTGATGTACTTATTAAATGCCTTTTTGCCCCAAATCCTTTTTTTCGAAAAGAAAACTCTTGATTTGTCGAATTTAAAATGCGTGGGCACGAACCTTCTTAATTAAAAAGCGTTCAGACCGCGTTTGTTTGAACGCCTTTGACATTTTAATGCTGGGAATAACGAATAATCGACCTAAAAGCTTGACTTTTTACTTGAATTTAACGAACAAAAGCCAATGAATTTAGGGAGTTCCACTCGTTTTTCGGGATAGTAACTTAAGGGGGATCCGACATCAAAATTCTACCAAGTGTGCGAGAGAGAGTAGTTTCCTCGTTTTGAGCACTAAAAATGGTCGGAATTTTTTTTTGAAAAGCGCGTTCTCATTCTTTTATAAAACTACGTACTGTTTAGGGGGCAGTTTTTCCGGAAAAATTTTCCTCGGGAAAATAGAAAATCCAATTTCCCACCAAAACAGAAATTTTGAAAAAACAGGTAGTCATCTTGTAGGTTTTGACGAGCTGATTTCAAATATGCTAATATTAAGAAGATCGGATGAATAGATTCGTCGGTACGAGATTTTTAAGGATTAGATGGTGCGGGGAAGGGGAGTTTTATTTTGGGGAAGTAAAGATGACACATCACTCTTACTCCTTCAAGGTCATCGAACTTTTCAAACGGCTTAATTTTTTTCTCTCTATTGTGAGATTGTTAGGTAGATTTTTTTTTTCCATTTCATAATATTTAGTCAAAACCACAAAAGACTCATGATTTTTTTTTAATATTCCCCAAAAATTTAGTTTTTCTTTTCTTTCTGAACATATTTTAAGGCTGTTTTTCACCTAAAACCTTAAAATCGACATTTTAAAAGCCAAATTATCGTCCAAAAACCTCAAAATCAAAGTTTAAAGAGCCTTTTTTCGTACAAAATCTCAAAATCAAGGTTTTAAGAGCCCAATTTTCGACAAAAACCTCAATATCAACATTTGTAATGCCCAATTTTTGTCCAAAATCCTCAAAATCAAAGTTTTAAGAGCCATATTTTCGTCAAAAAACTCAAAATCAACAATTGTAAATTCGCGTTCGTAGATTTGAGAAAATTTTATAAAAACAAAACTAAAGATTATTAAATTTGCTACAAATTTGATCTACTAAGATTTTTTGTAGGACCAAACGTTTCTGATCTACGAGGCGACAAAAACGCTGGATTTTCGATTTTTACCGATGAAAAAGTCAGATTTTAGAAAAGTCAGTCTGCAAAGGATAAAAATTTAAAATTACAGAATGATAACATTGTAGAAAATAAAGCAGGCAAATGGTTTCTTGAAATAAAAACCGGTTTGAAGAATCCTGACCTTGACAAAGGGAAAATTTATCTTTTCTCCCCGCCCCCCTCATTGAACTCCCCGGAACCCCGCAGCGTCTAAGCCTTAAAAATCTCGTACCGACGAATCTATCCATCCGATCGTCTTAATATTAGCATATTTGGAATCAGCTCGTCAAAACCTACAAGATGACTACCTGTTTTTTTAAAAATAAAGTTTTGGTGGAAAATTGCATTTCCTATTTTTCCGAGGAAAAATTTTCCGGGAAAACCGCTTTCTAAACAGTACGTAGTTTTCCGAAAGAATGAGAACGCTCTTTTCAAAAAAAAATTTTCCGACCATTTTTAGTGCCCAAAACGAGGAAACTAATTTTGGGGTGATAGTGCTGCTATCTCTGTAATGAGAAACAAACAATTCTGATGGGAGAATCCCCCTTAAGACCCTCTCTGATCTGGACCCTCAGCGATCTATATTGCCTATTGGCCAAATTTTTGGATCTGTTTTATAAGAAAAGACACCTTTGGCTATGTTTTATTTAGCTAAATTTTGATACGCTATTTGGGAAAGAAATTCACCAAAAATGACTACCAAATACGATCGTTAATCTGTTCATTTCTCTAACCAACAAACATCCGAACAAGTTAAAAAGCAAGGGAGAAATTCATTTCCGGTGATTTCCCGGCAGGTTTGAACGGTTGAAAAATCACCATTTTTATTCGACGTTTCAATCATGATGGTTAAGGGCTTTCTCGCGTTTTGTCTATGTAAATGAAAACGAGAACAATTTTTTTTTCTTCGGGAGGCATTCAATTTCAACAATACGCAAAAGTCGTAAATCACACGGAGGAAACCCTAGAGTGCTCAACTCGATTCCTTTTACTTGAAAAACGCGATAATAACGTTTTTATGATAAAGTGGTAACAGTCGAAGTTACAAACCATAATAGAAATACGAAATATTACCCAAAGAGTGCTGAAAAGACTTGGTTTTCGCACGAGACCTGCCGAGTGCGAATTATGCCTCCTCGAGTTTTTTTGTACCCTCCTTTGCAATCATTCAATAAAAATAATTCAAACTTAATGACTTATTAAAAAAACCGGCAGTTAACAAGAGAGAAGGGGTTGGAAAACTGTTAACGACGTAAATTAACGGGAAAAAAAAATTGTCTGATGGTTTTTTAAGCTCGCCACTCTAAATGATTAAAAACAAAAGGGAGAGCTATGTAATAAATTAGACCAAAAAAACGAGAATGATTAAACTATGCTAATGGAAAATATAGTAACGGCTTAGGTAAATCATTATAAAAATTAATTTGAACTACGCAATCTTTGACTTTAACGACGAGGTGAAAGTAGATAACGAGTCATAGATTTTTATAAGCCCATAAATTACCTTAGATACCGCTTTAAAAATATTTAAAATTAAAACAAGTTGGCAAAATTTATGGGTAACCTTTTTGGCACAGTTGAGAACTCTGGAAGCGAGAGAGCTGTGCCAAAAAAAGGAAAAGAGTAGGTAAAGATAGTGAGGAAGTAATTTTGAAGTTTAGGGATTGGTGAGGGTAAAGAGGAAGTTTGGTAAGGGTAGTCTGGAAGTAATGTTGCAGTAGCTAAGGGTATTGGCAAGGATAATGAGGAAGTTTGGTGTGGGTAGTTGGGGGATATTGCTAAAGGTAGTGAGGAAGTAATGTTAGGGTAGATATTGTATAGGAAAGGGTAGTGAGGAAGTTTGGTGGGGGTAGTTGGAAGATTTTGGCAAAGGTAGTGAGGAAGTAATGTTGAGGTAGTTATTGTATTGGCAAGGGTAGTGAGGAAGTAATGTTAAGGTAGTTATTGTATTGGCAAGGGTAGTGAGGAAGTTTGGTGGGGTAGTTGGGGTATTTTGGTTAGGGTAGTGAGGAAGTAATGTTAGGGTAGTTATTGTACTGGAAAGGGTAGTGAGGAAGTTTTGTAGGATTTTGCCAAAGGTAGTGATGAAGTAATGTTGAGGTAGTTAATGTATTGGCAATGGTAGTGAGGAAGTTTGGTAGGGTTAGTTTTGGGATTTTGGTAAAGGCAGTGAGGAAGTAATGTTGAGGTAGTTATTGTATTGACAAGGGTAGTGAGGAAGTTTGGTAGGGTTAGTTTTGGGATTTTGGTAAAAGTAGTGTAGGGTAGTGAGGAAGTTTCGTGTTGGGTAGTTAGAGGATTTTGGTTAGGGTAGTGGGGAAGTAATGTTGACGTTTAGGGATTGGTGATGGTGAAGAGGAAGTTTGGTAAGGGTAGTCTGGAAGTAATGTTGCAGTAGCTTAGGCTATTGACAGGTGTGGGTAGTTTTGGGGGGGGGTAGATGTCGGATTTTGGTAAAGGTGGTGAGGAAGTAATGTTGGGGTAGTTATTGTATAGGAAAGGGTAGTGGGGAAATTTGTGGAGGGTAGTTAGGGGATTTTGTTAAAGGTAGTGAGGAAGTAATGTTAGGGTAGTTATTGTATAGGAAAGGGTAGTGAGGAAGTTTGGTGGAGGTAGTTGGAGGATTTTGGCAAAGGTAGTGAGGAAGTAATGTTAAGGTAGTTATTGTATTGGCAATGGTAGTTAGGAAGTTTGGTAGTGTTAGTTTTGAGATTTTGGTAAAAGTAGTGTAGGGTAGTGAGGAAGTTTCGTGTTGGGTAGTTAGAGGATATTGGTAAGGGTAGTGAGGAAGTAATGTTGAAGTAGTTTGTTATTGGTAATGGTAGTGAGAAAGTTAAATGGGGGTTGTTAGGGTTATCGGTAAAGATAGTGAGGAAGTTTGTTATCATAACAGGCGAACTTCTAGGCCCACCGGGTAATATCATAGGATTCATAGGTAAGCCAACTGATAAATGGGTCACATTGTTCTGAGCAGACTCTCTCATGCAAGGCATTCTTCCAGTTCGTGTTTCTTCGAGTTTTGTTCCTACCTTTTGTATAAAATACCCACTTTCGTTTATTTTTGAAACTGATTAAACGATTTGAAAGCCTAATTAAGTGCAATTACGTTCGAAAACATAATAGGGACCTTGTTTAGACAGGGAGTAAGTACACACGTGAGGGTTCACACGTTGGAAACCTTCCAAAAAGGATCCGCAATACGTAATTTACAACCGAAAACACAATTTATGTAAAAATTGGCCCATCCAATTTTCCATAAACAATGCGTTATCGCTGTAAGTGACAAATCAATTAAACTTTTGAGGATTTTCACTTGAAAGGGAGGGGGGGTCTTGAGGAAATAAACAATTAAACAAAAGCCTTGAGGGTGATCTACGTGTCCCCTAGTTAAGCATATAATGCATATCAACCGGGATTTTACCCGCATTCTACCCCATTAACTTGGATTTAGAGGCGAGAAATCTGAATAGGACCTCAATATAGCCCCTACCCTTAATTAGGAAAGTAATCAAAGTAATTACTAATTACCGCATTCAACCTATAAATTAAAAGGATCGTTGGGATAATGAAAACTCAAAACAAAGCCTGTTTTTCAATGGAATTTCTAGCTGATTTTATTTTCCATAAAAACTTAAATATCTACCTCCAAACTACACTTCCTTACCTTATTTAATGATAGTATTCCCACAAACACTATTACCTACTACCCTTACCACTACTCCTACCACAAAACTTCCCCCACTAACCTAAAAGTCCCCTAACTACCCCCACCAAGGCTTCTCACACCAAACTTCCCTCACTACCCTTACCGAATTCTCCCAACTAGCCCCTTTCTCCCACTACCTTTACCGCTTTCCCTACTACCCTCAGCCAACTTCCTCACTAGTTGCTGCCCTATCCTTTCATCAAACAATGCTATCTATAAACTACCCCTACCAACTTCCCCACTACCCTCACGGGATTTTGGTAAAGGTAATGAGGGAGTAATGTTAAGGTAGTTATTATATTGGCAAGGGTAGTGAGGAAGTTTGGTGAGGGTAGTTGGGGGATTTTGGTAAAAATAGTAAGGTAGTAATGTTGTGGTAGTTATTATATTGGCAAGGGTAGTGAGGAAGTTTGGTGGGAGCTGTTAAGGATTTTGGTAAAGATAGTGAGGAAGTTTGGTATCGCCATAACAGGCGAACTTCTAGGGACACCGGGTAATTATAAATACCCCCAGTAGTTCTGAAGACGAAAATGATTCATTTATATAAACTTATCTAATAAACATCTTTTCCTTTTGTATTTTTAGGATCCGGTAGTTCTATTTCCGTTAAATATTTTCACACCCACGACTCGAAATCCGCGCGTAAAAATAACGAGCCGTGAGATAAAAGGACCAGAAACGAACTTTTTATCTTAGACAATAAATTTTCGTGGTTTTTACCAATATTATGGCCTTTTCGATAAGACTCGGGATAAAAATAACTTCTACCGTTTATTTCCAGATATTTTTCCTACGACTTATGCTCCACTACGAAATAAAACTGACACTTTCTGGTGTGGACTTTGACCCTTTCTGGACGAAAAGTCGCTTCCATTTTTTGTTTAAGGGGGATCCGACATCAAAATTCTACCAAGTGTGCGAGAGAGAGGGAAGATGCCCAAAAGTAGTTTCCTCGTTTTGGGCACTAAAAATGGTCGGAAATTTTTTTTGAAAAGCGCGTTCTCATTCTTTTGGAAAACTACGTACTGTTTAGGGGGCAGTTTTTCCGGAAAAATTTTCCTCGGGAAAATAGAAAATCCAATTTTCCACCAAAACAGAAATTTTGAAAAAACAGGTAGTCATCTTGTAGGTTTTGACGAGCTGATTTCAAATATGCTAATATTAAGAAGATCGGATGAATAGATTCGTCGGTACGAGATTTTTAAGGATTAGATGGTGCGGGGAAGGGGAGTTTTATTTTGGGGAAGTAAAGATGACACATCACTCTCACTCCTTCAAGGTCATCGAACTTTTCAAACGGCCTAATTTTTTTCTCTCTATTGTGAGATTGTTAGGTAGATTTTTTTTTCCATTTCATAATATTTAGTCAAAACCACAAAAGACTCATGATTTTTTTTTCAATATTCCCCAAAAATTTAGTTTTTCTTTTCTTTCTGAACATATTTTAAGGCTGTTTTTCACCTAAAACCTTAAAATCGACATTTTAAGAGCCAAATTATCGTCCAAAAACCTCAAAATCAACATTTGTAAAGCCCAATTTTCGTCCAAAAACCACAAAATCAAAGTTTAAAGAGCCTTTTTTAGTACAAAATCTCAAAATCAAGGTTTTAAGAGCCCAATTTTCGACAAAAACCTCAATATCAACTTTTGTAATGCCCAATTTTTGTCCAAAATCCTCAAAATCGAAGTTTTAAGAGCCATATTTTCGTCAAAAAACTCAAAATCAACAATTTTAAATTCGCGTTCGTAGATAAAAGAAAATTTTATAAAAACAAAACTAAAGATTATTAAATTTGCTACAAATTTGATCTACTAAGATTTTTTGTAGGACCAAAAGTTTCTGATCTACGAGGCGACAAAAACGCTGGATTTTCGATTTTTACCGATGAAAAAGTCAGATTTTAGAAAAGTCAGTTTGCAAGGATAAAAATTTAAAATTACAGAATGATAACATTGTAGAAAATAAAGCAGGCAAATGGTTTCTTGAAATAAAAACCGGTTTGAAGAATCCTGACCTTGACAAAGGGAAAATTTATCTTTTCTCCCCGCTCCCCATTGAACTCCCCGGAACCCCGCAGCATCTAAGCCTTTAAAATCTCGTACCGACCAATCTATCCATCCGATCGTCTTAATATTAGCATATTTGGAATCAGCTCGTCTAAACCTACAAGATGACTACCTGTTTTTTTAAAAATAAAGTTTTGGTGGAAAATTGCATTTCCTATTTTTCCGAGGAAAAATTTTCCGGGAAAACCGCTTTCTAAACAGTGCGTAGTTTTCCGAATGAATGAGAACGCTCTTTTCAAAAAAAAATTCCGACCATTTTTAGTGCCCAAAACGAGGAAACTAATTTTTTGGGTGATAGTGCTGCTATCTCTTGAATGAGAAACAAACATTTCTGGAGGGAGAATCCCCCTTAAGATGTAAAAAGAATCTGAGCCATGATGAACAATATTTAGATGGGGCTTTTTAGGTAGAATCAACTTGACTTTTTTCATCGATGTATCACGGGTTCCTTTCAGGACGTTGGGGGAGATGAGCTGTCAACTTACGCGATATTATGTTACCGGTTGATTGATAACGATAGACGGAGGAAGACACACCCTTATCCTCACCCTCCCAGCTACGTCATGACAAAAACTCTTAATAACCCGCAGCCATTTGTTACCTCCTTGTTTTCCCTTTCCGATCCGATATAACGAACCCATTTTGAAACCCAAAAACATAAATCCATTCTTTTTGTTAAAAAAAAGTTTTTGACATGAAAATTAGAACATCCATCAGGAGGGCGTTAAATCTTGACGTCTTTACTTTTAATGAACACCAACTCCTTAATTATTCTTCAAAACCTTATTTTTAGCCTTGAAACAATAACTCAAAGAAAAGATTTTCTGTGACCTACTATTTAATGGAATTTCACAAGTTCGACTAGATCGTCCTTTTATCAGTCGGACGTGAGTGGCAACATGACCTAACTCATTCTTTGTTCTGAACTTGATTTTTGTACAAAAATTTATTTTATAACTTAATCGAATATTCAAGGTATCGCGACCTGTAATGCCAATAATTGAGAACCCAATTTCGAATTCAGATCTCTTGAGAAACGGTCCGCTTCATTGGCTTATTGCACCCTGACACCCATACTAATAGGTTCATGTCTAGTTTACGGCATAAGCCGACGTTAAATCGTGAAAAATTAAACTTTTCCAATTATTGAAATCTTGAGAGGGAAAAAAAAGTTGCAAACGGACAAATTTTCCGTGTCAGGAGCAGATGGTCGAGTTAATCGATAGTTTTTTTCTTGGGAACTTTTTTCCGTCGATAACTTATTACTAGATCGGGGACCCTTTAATCCTTCAAGAAGTTTTGACAGAGTTTTCTAAAGAGGAAAAGGTCGTTTTGTATTGAAAAAGATATTGGGAAGGTAACAATCCGGGAAGACAAGTGAAAAAAAGTTTTATCTATAAAGTCGGATGTAAAATTCTTTTTCTTTTTAAGAACCTGACAAAAGTTCCAAGGAAAACTTGAAAAAACTTGGAATTATTCAATGATGGAGTAAAACCAAAAGAGCAAAAATTTAAAGCCATGATGTTAAAATGTGTGCCAAACTGTTTTCATCTGAGCAACTTCTGATCTATGAGGTCAGATTGAAATTTATCCAATAGGGGTCCAGCGTAATAAAAATAGGCCTCTCATTGGCTAAAGAGTTACAGGCCTGGAGTTTCTCACTTCCTGTTGGCCCAAGACTTCCTTGCCACATATTGTCCCAGGAGTTACTTCAAAAAAATTAAAAAACTCCAAAAAAAGGTAATTTAGGACTTTTCTCAAGGGTTGGTTCTTTAATAAAGGGAGGTGGTTTTGAAATTAATTAATCCGGTTTAAAACCGTCCGAGGAGATTTAAAGGCGTAAAAGGGTTGTTTCTGTTAATAAACGTGGAGTCCCTCGAAAATTCTGTTTACGAGTTGGGCAAAGCGGGTGGAAGGGCGGGGGGAGAAAAGTTTTAAGTGACAGCAGCAATTTTCATACTGTCATTTATCAACAATGAACTTTCAATTTTTAGACCTTTTGTCCATACATGTGAAGGGTGTAGATTGAATTTTCAACAAACAAAATTTTGGGCATCCTATTTTGCTGGCTCCCTATTGGCTCAAGAGTCCTCCTAATAGCCTTGAGTTTCTTGCCTCCTATTGGCCTAATTCCTTCTTTCTGTTCTCCTATTGGCCTTCAGTTTGTGACGTCCTATTGTTAGAGTTCCTGTCTTCTAGCACCTAATTCTGATTATAGACCATTATAAGCTTTTCTGCCCCATTTTTTGTGGTGGGTTGTTCAATTTGAAATGGCGACGTCATTTTGGCATTATTATAAAAGCTTTTTATCATAGAAGAGAAGGGGATGTTGGACTTTTTTACAATTTTCGAGTGCACTCAAGATCAATCCCTTTGGAGATGTTAAGTCTTTTAGGTTTAATCGTTCCCCTCGTCGTTTTTAGTAAACCCAGGCTCCCTTTTTTTAAATGGAGACAAGATTTACAACTTAAAGCTTCTGGAAGGGCCAATTTAATTTTATTTATAAACAAATTAAAATAAAACTTTTTTTTTTGTTAAAATTCGGAGGTTGATCTAGTATCAATTATTCTTGTCAAGGTGAAAGGGAGGAGTCGGTGGAAAAGGTAATCGAGTTATCGCCTCGAATGAAGTTAGGAGCCTGAAGAAAACTTTTTTTCTCTCTCCCTTCTTTCCCTCATTAATGCCGTATTGAATAAATTAAGAGATTCCTAAGGCAAAACATCAAAATTACAAAGAAAACCTAATTAGATTTCAGGTATTCTATATAGAAGTAACATAATATTGAACTCTTCGAAAAGTAATACATAGCCATATACATATCATTCATAACCTCGAGTGGTTTGGACCCCCTTTTAATTGGTTTGGATCCCTTTTGCATTAGTTTGGACACTATTCCAGTGGTTTGGATCCCTCTGCATTGGTTTGGACCCCTTTTCGATTGGTTTGGACCCCTGTTACTTTGTTTTGGATTAGTTTGGACCCTTCTTTTTGTCGCTTTGGACCCCTTTTTGATTGGTTTGGATCCCTTTCATTGGCTTGGACCCTTTTCGATTGGTTTGGACCTCTGTTCTATTAGTTTAGATCTGTTTTGGATTGGTTTAGATCCCTCTTGGATTGGTTTTGATCCCTTTTTTATTGGTTTAGACCCTATTTGGGTTGGTTTTGACCCTTTTTGGATTGGTTTGGACGCCTGTTTGAGTTGGTTTGGACAGCCTGTTTGATTGGTTTGGACGCCTGTTTGATTGGTTTGGACGCCTGTTTGATTGGTTTGGACGCCTGTTTGATTGGTTTGGACCCTTTTCTATTGGTTTGGACGCCTTTCTGATTGGTTTGGACCCCTTTTTATTTTTAATTTGTTTTGACCCTATTTGGGTTGGTTTTGGACCATTTTTTGATTGGTTTGGACGCCTGTTTGATTGGTTTGGACTCCTTTTCGATTGGTATGGACCCCCTTTCCATTGGTTTGGACCCCTTTTGATTGGTTTTGGACCCTTTTCGATTGGATTGGTTTGGATCCCTTTTTGATTGGTTTGGACCCCTTTTGGATTGGTTTGGACCCTTTTTGGATTAGTATGGACCCCTCTCCATTGGTTTGGACCCTTTTTGGATTAGTTTGGATCCCTGTCTCGTTGGGTTGGACCCTTTTTTTGGATTGTTTTGGATCACTTTTAAGTGATTTCGATCCTTTTGATTGATTTCGGAGACGCCTTTTGATTGGTTGGACCTTTTTGAGGTTTGGACCCCTGCTCCATTGTTTGACCCCTCCCGTTGGTTTGGACCCTTTTTGGATTGAGTTTGGATCCCTTTTTGGACTTGTTTCGACCCTTTGATGATTCGACCTTTTTGATTGGGTTTGGACCTTTTTGGGATTGTTTGGAAAAACCCTTTCTCCAATTTGGTTTGGAAAATATTGGATTGCAATGGTTTGGACCCCTCTCCGTTGGTTTGGACCCTGTTTGGATTGGTGTGAAACCCTTTCTCATTGGTTTTGGCACCTATTTGGATTGCAAATTGTTTGGGAGTGATACCTCTCCGTTGGTTGGGACCCTTTTGGATTGGCTTGGATCCCTTTTTGATTGATTCGACCACTTTTGATTCGGTCTGGACCCTTTTTGGAATGGTTTGGATCCAATTTTCTGATAGGTTTTTACCCCTTTTTGATTGTTTTGGACCTTTTTGGATTGGTGTGGACCCTCTCCGTTGCGTTTGGACCCTTTTTTGATTGGTTTGGATCCCTTTTGATTGATTTCGACCCGTTTTGATTGGTTTGACCCTTTTTGAATGGTTTGGATCCATTTTGATTGGTTTGAGACCACTTTGATGTTTGTGCCGCTTTTTTGGATTGGTTGGGACTCCTTTCCAATTGGTTAAGGACCCATTATCCATGGTGTTTGGACCTTATAAGAAGTAGTTTGCCCCTTCCCCAGTGGTGTTGGACACACTTTTTCGATTGGTTTTCACAAGTCTTTGACGTTGTAGGACCAATTTTGATTCCGTAGGCACACTTTTGGGACCGATTTCTGTGCCATTGTAATGGTTGATGACCACTGTTCGAGTGAGGTTTGGACCAATTTTTGACTGGTTTTGACCAATTGTTGACTGGAGCGGACACATTTTGACGTGGCATAAACCACTTTTTTTTACCACGCATTGCCAGGATCTAAGGCAGTCCCACCATATTTATGTACAAAAACCCATACTTTTATGTAACTATATTGGGTGAGAAAGACTATCTAGCTATATTTTTGTCTGACAACCATTGACCGTTTGTCTATCCAGTTAATTTTCGAAGTGTAAGCTATCGAAACCTTTGTTGGTCTTCCGATGTATATTGGCTCTTAATAGATATACATTACAGCCAATGATTCTATGCACAAAGTCGAGCAACCTATCATGTAGAAAGTATCGGCGAAATCGCGACATGCTTATATCGACTATATAGGCGATAGGAAAACACTAATTTTTATGTTTTATGGTTTAAACATAAGTGAGGTAGCTCGGGAGTAGAGATGAAAAAGGCGATGAGAAATCCGCTTAAATGAGTAAGATGAGGGTATGAGGATGCAGTGTGGTGCCCCTGACATGGTAATGCATACATTTATAGTCGCAGTGCTCGCTGTGAGCCGAACGCCATTATATATAACTGGAAGACCCCCCTGACCATCATATAGTTTCATGAAGAGTCCGCCGTCTATAGCCGCTATCGTGAATTTATCGGATAGCTAATTAAGAGTCCCGGCGCTAAAGTTTCGATGATGTCGTTGCCTTGTTCGAGCGCTCTCCAAGCTGCGGCTCTTCCATCACGGCCGGATGACTACTATGGAATACCGTGGTTCGATGTTAATTAGCCGCACAATCGGGACAGTAACGCAAACTGGATCGAGTGATAAAAATCGCCATGACGATCCAGACACTGAAAACGTTTACTCGGATTACAAGCTGCAAAACTCATCGATCGGAGAGATTAGGAGTTGTGCAGGATAGAACAATCAGGATTATCCGACGGGGCTTAAGGAAGAACAAAGTTCGATAGGACACTTAGATGTCATTCATTATCTTCTCTGCACTCATTTTTAACAGCAAAATGTCAATTTATGTTTTTGAACATTTTTCCCGTGTCAAAAGTTCACAATTTTGATCATTTTTACTACTTTTTCAAGAACGGCTTGGCCGGATTCGTTGTTATCCATCCGCGTTTTGGAAAGTGCTCTCACGCTGTGACATAGTTGGCCCAACAGTTTTCTGGCTTCCCATTGGCCCCACAGTTAGTACATAGTCCTTCTAATGTGACAGTGGAGATCTGTCCCCTATTGCCCAACAGTTTCTGCTTCCTATTGGCGCGACAGTTACTGCCTTCCCATTGGCCTCCCACAGTTTATGAGCCTTCTAAGACAGTGGAGGATTCCTGCCCTACCGAGTGGCCCAACAGTATCTGGCTTCCCATTGGACCCGACAGTTTCTGAGCTTCCAGTGGGAGCCCACAGTCTATATAGCATTCTACTCACAGTGGGGTAGATCCTGCCTGCCTCCTGGCCATAGCATGATGTCTGTGTCTGATCGACGGCTCAACAGTGTATACTGCTACACATAGTGAGCTGGCTCAGTGAAGAGTAGTAGAGTCCCTGACCTCGTGAATGATAGAAGAGGCTCCTGCCATCAATAGCCTCTAACTAAGAAGAATGGTATGCTTTCGGGACAGTTTGCACATCGTTAAAGGGTCAGGTCCTCCCTGAAACTGCGAGTTGTAGTCAGGAGCCTAAGGTAGGAATATCCATGTACCACTGCAAGAAAATTGACAACTACGGCCCAGTTCGTTCATAACTCAAAAACATAAAGGCATATGAACCCGCTTTAATCCCTAGAAATGTGTCCAACTTCTCGACTTTCAGGTAATTTATACACGTGGAGACGTTAACGAGTTCGAACTTGTTAGGAAGGCCTCATCGTGGCCGAGACTTTAATGAGCAACAATGACGAGCCGCTCTCTGCACAGCTCCTTGTGACTTAAGGCGGGAAAAAGCGCGCTTTAATCACGTCTGACGTCTAGTTTCACACCCCGCCGTAACAGTTCTCCAGATAACTTGTTTGAATTACGTGTGTGAATCATCGTGAATTGCATAAGTACAATTCGATGTTTTCAACCTACATAATCACTTTGCAATAATACAGAGTCGAATCTCACTAACAATGCGATTATGATTCGGAGCAATCGAGTGCTCAAAATGTATAATTCCTTCGCGTCAAAGGGAATACCTAAGATAATAATATGTGCTATCTAATGTCAGTTAGGATCGGATTTATTTTTTCCTCACTTTTATTGGTTCCTCTCGTACGGACACCCGACATTTGTAGATCAGCCTAGGGTTCTATATCACCCGTGCGTCACATCAGTGCAGCAGTGATTTCTGGGTCACATACTAATCCGTCATGGTGTTACCTCTGGGCGCTAATCTGCTGATTGGACCCAACAGTTTTGTGTGGAGTGTGTGCTACACCAGGTTGCAGTGTGCTGTGAACCTGTTACTACAGTTTCTGGCTTCCTATGGCCCTACAGCTGTTTCTGGCTTCCTAGTGGCCCAACAGTTTTCTGCTTCCGATTGGCCCAGACAGTTTCTCGCTTCCTATTGGCCCAATAGTTTGCTGGTTTCCTATGGCCCAACAGTTTCGTGGCTTCCTAGTGGGCGCAACATCTGGCTTCCGATTGGCCTAACAGTTTTCCCGCTGTCCTATTGGCCCAACATTTTATGGCTTCCGATTGGCCCAACAGTTATCTGCTTCCTATTGGCGCGCCAACAGTTTTCTGGCATTCCGATTGGCCAACACTTTCTGGCATTCCTAATGGCCCCACAGTTTATCTGGCTTCGATTGTGTCCAACAGTGTTCTGGCTTCCTATTGCCCAACAGTTTCTGCTTTCACGATTGCCCACAGTTTCTGGCTTCCGATTGGCCCAACACTCTCTGCTTCCTATTTCCATATGTCATATTTTATGGCCTTCTAATGACAGTAGGAGTCCGCTGGCCTCGTATGGTACGTAGAATCTGGCTCTAATTGGCCTAATAGTTTCTGGCTTCCGATGGCGCGCAATCGTTTCTTCTTGCTATCCGATTGCGTCCGCAACATTTTCTGGCTTCCTATTGGCCCGAGACAGTTCTGGCTTCCGTATTGCCCACAGTTTCTGCTTCCTATTGGCCTATGGTTTCTGGCTTCCGATGGCCCCACACTTTCTGGCTTCCGATTGGCCGCACCAGTTTTCTGGCTTCCGATTTGCCCAAGAAACATTTTCTGCTCCTATGGCTCAACAGTTTCCTGGCTTCACTATTGGCGCCAACAGTTTCTGGCCTCTATTGGCCCATTAGTTTCTTCTGGCTGTCCTATTGACCTCGACAGTTACTTTCCACTCCCCTATGTCATCGAATTTCACTCTCAGACCTCTACGAAGAAGCAATTCATACTATTTTCTCACTCAAACTGACTCTATTGCTATGTCAGACGCGTGATTAAAGAGGGAAAAACTGTTTTCATGAGGCCAGAGCAGGACTAAAGAGGTAGATTTCTTTCAGATGGTTAGATCTAGAACTTTCTATAATTCGAAGAAAAAAAATCATCTGTTTCCCGGTAAAAATTCAAAAATTTTCTTTTTTACCTAGTTCAAATCTATTGCACCCAGCTGATCCAAACCAACTTTAAATCTTTCTTAGCCATCCCCATAACATCACTTTTAAGTTTGAAAGCGATTGGATGAACGGTTTGCGAGATTCGCAGGTTAGGCCCTAAGTAAAGTACCAAAACCGCTGGTCCGATTTCAGCCGTTAACGAACTCATAAAGTCTATTAGTTTAAAAGCCCTAAATACCGAATTTCATGCTGGTCAAGTAAAAATTACTCAAGTTATCGTGCGAATATATACATATATACATATATACATACATACATATATATATATATATAAACTTTTGAGTTGAGGGTGGTTTGGGGGTCCAGGGGGTCTGAAATGAAAACCTATCACAAAAATTTTTGAATCTGAGACTACTGCCCCCATTGCAATAGGTAGCTTTCAGCACACTAGGGCACTTATAGCTGACTTTGATCTCTCCTCTGGACTCAACTACGGAGGCACTAACGTACGTGAGCGAGTGTTTGTTGTTATTGATGCTATTTTTAACACTGTGGCCCTTTTAGCTTGAATTTTGATCTATTTGGACACTAGAGACTTCTCTGATAG